>CM060086.1:643600-768637 GCA_030522485.1 Stenchaetothrips biformis
GTGGTTTCAGTACCAATGGACTTTTATCTGGGACTGGAGCGAACCTTTCAGGATTTGGACCTTTCTGATGGCGGCCGGACGCATCCAGTCACGCAATATGCACGACGACGTTCGCGTTGGCCGCGCTGTGTATAATGCCTTCAAAAACAGAAACGAAATTGCGAAAATCGTTAAGATCATCATTGATGATTCGCTGCAGTACCTGCCTGAACCCGCACTGCATAAGGTTTATGACAAATTGATTGGCAGCGCAACATCAATGACCAGCAGAACCGCTACACAACTGACTTTGTCTTCCTGTCTCGGTTCAAAAGTCGTCAGTGGTGTCATGTTGTCATTCATGACGCGCGTTGCCCTCCGGGGACTGACCGGTGGCATGACTGCGGCGTCATTGCCCAAGGCGCGGTATCCCGTGCCTGTGAAGCCTCCAGACGGCTGCAGATGCAGAACCCAAAACTGTGGCGAAAGCTGCGGGTTAATGATTACGACATGCTCTGTTTCATGTTTGAAGAACCTCTGCAGAACTTCATCAAAATGGGTGAAATGCTGCGTAAAAAACCCTCCGCCTCCAGAGAATTTATCAATGCTATCGAAAATTATTAGACTGCTTCGTAAGCTTATCGCCGAAGTGTCCGGCGGTCTGGTCTTAATGGCTATGGTGGTGGGTATATTTCTTGCGGCAACGTTGAATGAAGGTGCCATGCGCATCATTGCTCCGCTGCTCGTTTTCGTAGCGGGAATCGTTGTTTACGGCCTGACCTGTCTGATTGCTGACAAGCCCGACCGCCGTTAACCGGCTAAAGCCCCACGATAACGAGCGTGAATTTATTTTGCTAAGCGCATTAATTTGCGCTTTGTTGATCTATGGGTTTCTACTTTTTAATCAAATACATTCAAACCGAAACTGCCTAAGGTGAAAAGTGAGCGCCTTAATTTTTCCTGGCTAACGGCGAAATCCGTTCTACATCAATTATTCATAAAAAACGAAAGTCAGTCGTAAAGTATAGGCAATAAAAACTTTAAAAAGAGGGTGACATATAACATCACCCTCTTTAACTTCCAGTTTTACATAAACCAATTACTTACAACGTTGTTTTTATCAAACCATACGGATAAATAATCACTATGTTGCTCCGTATTGCCAGTCAGTTTGCCGGATGCTTTTGTCATTGAATCAGAGGCATTTTGCGCCCCCGAAGCCATGCCAACGGCGCTGGAGAGAGCACTGGCACCCGGGATATATCCCAGAACACTTGATGCAGTGCTTAAGTTTCCACCCTTGTAGTAACGCCAGGTGACCGAACCATCTGAGGATGAACTTTGATCGTCAGGCACACCATAAAGCGCTTTAACTTCAGCCTGTGTGGTTTTGTTGACTATGATATGGGACGAAACGTAAGTGCGGCTAAATTTATCCTCCCCACCCGATGTGCTACATCCTGTCAATACGAACATTATTGTGAAAAGAAACATGATGCTTTTCATTTTTTTCTCCATGAGTTGTGAACGACTGACCGTTTTATGGAATCGATAAAAAAGGTGAGTTAGCTTTTGTTAATATTGAATGTCTTTAGCTTGAATAAACATCCGCTAGCACCGCTTACAGGCTTCGCGTCAACAGGTATAGAAGTAAGAAAATCACCGGCAGTACTGACAGAACATCCCTGTGTATCCATTGGTGAATCATCAAATCCCCATTTTAATCCACCTGACCACATACAGACCTCTTGTTTACCATTACTCCAGGCAGTACAGGGAATATTTTTATATTGCTTTTCTCCCGTTATTTTCCAGCCGACAGACTGGGCATTCTGATGATTTTGAATGCGACTGTCGCTGTCGATAGCCTGATACATTCCTTCCTCTGCAGCATCTTTAACTTCGTTTTGGTCTGTGTGTTCTTCGAGTGTAATCAAACAGGCATGTTGAGCATCCTCACCCTCAGCGCTCATCGTCCAGCTGACTTCCTTAGCAACCTGATGATGTCCATCAATGGATATCTCTACCTCTCCCTTACCCAGCCTGGCCTCATCCTGTGCTGAAAGCGCTTTGAAAGGCATGCCGGCCCCTTTGCAGGCATCAAGTTTCACTTGATAATTCTTGCGTGCAAGGTTTTCTCCATTTGGCAACCACTCCCATTCCAGTACCACGTGCATTGTAGGAAGCGCGTTAGCACTGCTATCTGATTGAGAGGCTTTGTCACCATTTTCTTTAAGATCTTCCTGATTAGCGGAGACAGGTAATATTCCAGTGGATTGGGCATAAGCGCCTCCGCCAGAAAAAGTCAAAACATTAAACGCTATAAGCGCTGAAAAAAATGCTTTTATGCTGTGATTGGGAAAAGCTATTTTTGAGTTATTTATAAAGCATAATTGCGTGTTTTGTTTGCCTTTTTTCATTTTAACCTTCAAGTATTCTGTTGCCCTGGAACTTTAAGGAAAGTGAATATCAGGTCAATCTGGCATCATCGTTTGATCTGGTATCAATATGATCATCAGATAGCTTTAATGTTGATTTGGCTATCGCTGTGTCTGGAATTAGCTTCGCGTCTTCAGGCCTTTTCGGACAATCGCCAGAAGAATACCATCGGGTTATTAAGCCATTCTTAACGAGAAAACGTTGAACGCAGGTTGCATACTCAGAGATATAATCCCATGGGGTTGAGTCGCTACCCTTTAATAGCCACCTGTAGAGATAAGCGTGTATGCTGCTGCCATGACTCGGGGTTTGGCTGCTTTGTGGTGGTCCCCATGACATAATAAGGTCATCTGCCGATGCTCCTACCCATGATGCAGCAATATCCGACCTTGTCTGATATCGTTGATTCATCATTAAATGACTCAGGGGCGATGCTGCACATCCATTTAGCGATTTTAAGGTTAACAACGCAGAAAGTCTTTTCATTTCTCTCTCCAGACAGAAGTGAAAGCTATCAAGTGTGTCAATGTAAAACATTATTGAATGTTGCTAAATTGTAACCTTTCTATGCTTTTTTTATGGTTAATGCAAGCGCAAAACTTACAAAAAATTACATAGGCTGCTATTAATTTAAATCTGAAGGATTGCCGATAACGTTACCCCTTTGTTTTTTTGATCTTTTTTATTAAATACTTTTTTTTGAATCGTTTAATTCCTTCGAATTTCTTTCCAGTTCTGCAAACTCGCGTTTCATGCATTCGATTCAGAATTATTAATTTATATTCTGACTGTTCATTATCACAGAAAGAATCCGGACCGGACGCCTTTATCCCAGCGTGAAACTGTGGGTTGGGGTATCGAGGGGTAGTGCGAGACGGGAAACAGAATGGCCGTTATCAACGACCTGTTTCACTGCTTCGATTTTAAACGCTTCGGGATAACGCTTACCGCTCATGGACACCTCTCCTTAAGTCATTCCAACTGACGCTGAGGTAGCGGTTAAACCCGTGGCGATTCACACAAAATGGGGGGCACTTCTTTAAAAGGCATCAGGCCACACGCTATCGCGGCTATTTTGGCATTCGTCTATCGTTCAGCTTACGACATCTGGAAAGAACGCGAGTCTGAAGCCACTTATTATGATGTCCTTGATGGCGTTTTTTCCCTAATCAAAGAAGGGATGAATTACGCTTGCGTATCATAATCCATCAATCTCATGGGTCGTTGACCGATGCTGGCATTGATCAACGCGATAAAACCCACCCAGCGTGCTCTTCTTTCGCGTTTCAACTGGACGTGACGACATGCCAGACGGGTTATTATATCGCTCAAGGATACTGACTGAATCTGGCAAAATCACAGAGCGTTGGCTGATGGCATTCAACAGCCCGCGCTCTTATGCATGCCTTAACAAACTGGCGCTGGAAAAACGGCGCCTGATGCTGGCGATCCGGAAATCTCAAAACCAGGTAAAGTTAACACAACAACATGCCCCGCCCTGCACCAGAAGGCCTGGTAATGAATAATAAAAAAGCCGACAGTGTTAATCTTAAAAAAAACGTAATCTGTAGAGCATATACAGCACCAGATAGGCCGCTCTGGCATTGACATTCATGACATGATACTTCACTTTCTCGCTTCGGTTTAACAGCCCCAGGACATTCTCAGGATAACGCTTCTCTTTAATACGCTTGATGCTATTACGCACCTCATTGATATTCAGCGTGGTGTAGTACATCGCGGTCACGATCTGCATATCCAGCGTCAGCTTACGTTTGGTTATTCCAGTAGAAAAGCGGGTCATATCGCCATTTTTATACTTAACCAGCAGCCTTTGATATAAGTCGTTGAGATAATGTTTACGATCGAGCAGCTCTTCATACAGTACGCGTTTCTTTGAAAGCGAGTTCTCTACATCATCATAGTGATAGGAGGCACTCTCGAAAACAAACAGGGTATCGATGTAGTAGAAATAGTTAAGATTAAACAGGAGATCTTCACTCATTGAAATGCCTTTAGTGAAGCGAATACTAAAATCATCGATAATTTTTTTTCTGTAACACTTGTTATGAAGATAACCAATATTATCGCTTAGCTCTATCTCGCCCAGGACGGCCGGAATCTCGGGTTGCGTAAAATAACCGTAAGTCGTAAGGTCGCCCACGCGATCGCACTTGAGGTTCCCTACCATCAGATCAACAGGTTGTGGAATGTCTGAGTAAAGGTGCTGATGAAATACAGCAAGGAAATCACTGTCAACCCAGTCGTCGGAATCGATAAAGATAACATAGTCACCCGATGCCGCTTCCAGTCCAGTATTGCGGGCGACGCTAACCCCGGCATTATCCTGAGTAATGACTTTAACATTATTGTACTGTTTGAACTCCTCAAGGATCGCAGCGCAGTTATCTTTACTGCCATCATTGACCAGAATGATTTCAAAATTTTTAAATGTCTGGAGAAGAAGGCTTTGCAGCGTACGCATCACCGTTTTCTCGGCATTATAAACCGGTATTATTATACTGAATAAATATTTATCATTCATTTTAAAACCTCGTAACCAGCATACGTCATGGCACTATCGGGCAGAGGAAAACTGGCGCTGTTTAGCCGCCTTCATTCCTTATCTCCCTGGAGAAAATGAGCTTTTTAATTATTTATAAATCCACGATCACAGTATAAAAGCGCTAAATTAAACTGACTGTAAACAGGTATAATTCCGGCAACGAAGATCGGTAATTAACCTTAATCAAATACTGTAGATAAAATAATGAATAAAATCATAAAGGCATATGTACGCCTCCCGCAGGTTTGCAGGATTATAAAAAATAATATTTACCTGAAGCCTATCGACAATCGACGAGGAAATTAAATCTCAATGAATGTATTTCAATATGATGAAAGGTATTATTCCTCAAAAATAATAATACCTTTCATAAAACTTTAACTTATCGGCCAGAAAATAACGTCCGATTAATCAGCAACCATAATTTACCCGGCTGAATGAATATTTTATGAATATTCATCATCGGCTGGCCACGAAAAAAATAATTAAGCACGGTGAAAGCCATAAACTCGGTCATGACAACGCTTATCGCCGCTCCGTTGATGCCAAACAGTGGTACCAATGTTACCGTCGTTGCCAGGCACACCACCAACACACAAAACGTTTTTTTGATCAGATAACGATAACCGTTGTACTTGATAATGAATCTGTCCATTACGCTGCTCAGCACACCGAACATGGCTCCAACGCTTAACAGCACCATGGGTGCAATCGCTTCGGTGTAGGCCGCGCCATAGAAATGCGCTATAAACCACGGGCCGACAAGGATGATGCCAAGGATTACACCAAGTGAGACAGCAATGACCAGCAACTGCAGTTTTTGGGCCCGTACCACGGCCACGTCAGGATCGCGTTCGGCAAACAGAGCCGGATAGAAAGAAGCCAGCAGCGCATTAGGCAAGAACACCCACGCCACCGACAACGTCATCGCGACCGAAAAAATACCCGCCTCTTTCAGACCTAAAAACCATGAGACGCTGAGCTGATTGAGTCGGGTGTAAATAGTAATCGCGATAACCGACATCACCAGCGAACGCCCGGCCTGAAGGATATAGCGGCTGTAACGGCGAATATGGCTCAGCCTGGGAAGCGATGGTCGCACCTGAGAACGCCTGTGATACCAGCCAAACACGCAAATTTTAATAACGAAAGGAATAAAAGTGGCCAGAACAATAGGAATCGCCAGCAACTCAGGTGCGAGCTGGTAGTACGAAATCCCATAGCGAATGCCCAGACTGATGAGCAGTCCGGTCAGATTCGCGATGACATTCAGCCTGGCATTCAGCACCGCTTCGTTATAGATGTTAATCAGGTCGATAGCCGAAAAGAGACAGGCCAGCGCGGCGGCGCAGATAAAGACAAAAGCCTGAGCACTCATCTCCTCACGCATCACGATGATGCCAATCACAGACAATACGCAGTAGATGGTAAAGACCAGCATGACGGCGGGCACCATAAGCCGGATGCCGGAGCGGTGATTCTGCGCAATGCGTTTGAGCAGGATGACGTCGCAGCCCATCATGGCGACCGACTGAATAAACTGGAATATCAGCATCGAAATCGCGATGACGCCGAACGTCACAGGCCCCACGTATTTCGCCACAAAAGAGGTGACGAACATCAGCCCAAAGACGGCAACCAGCTTCTCAATAATCATCCACAAGGAGTTTTGTAGCTTCTGTTTCACGACCGTGCCCTCAGCACATTCTGTGCGAAGTGACGCAGCCCCGATACCAGCCGCGGAGACAGAAAGAAGAAGGTGAAGTACAGGCTCCATGCATCCGGAATGACACCAGCGGCGCAATAAGCACGGTAATGTTGACGGTAGAGATCGATGTATTGCTTAACAAACTCAGCGTTGAACTCCCTACTGTGCAGTGCTTTGTAAATGTGCGAAGCGGTCACTTTCAGGAACAAAAAGTAGTAAAAGCGTTCATGGGGGCGCAGCAGCAACATTTTAATTCCGGCAAACGCCCGGACATAGGTGAAGTGTTTTTCTTTTAGATCCGAACGCGTGGCAGAGTTTCTTGATTCGACATAGTGATAAACCACACGACGGCTAAACACGACCTGCCCGTGGCGCGCAGCGGACAAATAGCTGATGACAAACAACAGATCTTCAAAGTTAAAGATATCTTCACGGAAGCGCAACTGCTGCTGCTGCACGATGTCTCTGCGGAAAAACTTATCGCAAAGACCGTGCCTGGGTGTGTGATACAGCAGTTCACTAATCGCCTTATCCGCGCTCATACAGCGTTGTGTGTCGTTTTCTGTTACCTCTGACAGAGGTTCCCCATCATGAGAAAACGTACGCGATTCGCCTACGGCTAACATCACATCGTCCTTCATCAGCATCAGCCAGGTATCAAGTACACGTGGGGGCAAGAAATCGTCAACATCAACGAAAGAAATAAAGGTACCCTTTGCGGCGTCCAGCCCACGGTTACGCGCTGAAGATACCCCGCCATTAGGCTTATCGATAATCAACACACCAGGATAATTCTGGTATTCATTCAACAGTTCAAGTGAATTATCGCTGGATCCATCATTCACCAGAATCAGTTCACAGCGTTCAGCCTGTGGCTGCTTAAGAATACTCTCAACGCAGCGGGCAATAAATTCGGCGCCATTATAAACGGGCACAATAAATGACACTAAAGGGCCCTGCTGATTATTAATCATATAACCTCTGGTGTGACAAATTTATTAAAATGTAATGCAGAGAGAGGGCCAGATAGTCCCAACTATTTTTTATTTGAACAATTTTTGGCTACTCTAAATCAGTCGTATGTAGGCACATCGTCAATTTTTGTATCAAAATGTTTTCAAGAGATTCAGGTATAGAAAAAACCTAATAAAACATAACATTAACAGATAAACTAGGAGTATTCTGTAATTTATAAAGGGCCTGAGATACCCTCTGTAATGCATAAAGAAGGATAATCTCCACTTTACATAAATGCGGATCGTTTTCGCAATAAGCCGGCTCTGCAAACCGCCCTACAATGCGAAATCAGGACTCTCTTAATCGTAGTCTTACTGAGAGGAAGTGGGGATTCTGTCTCAGGAATAAGAATATCCTTATAATAGCCATCAAAATGCTAAAGGCTGCATAACTAAAAAAACAGTAAAGTCCACAACTAAATAAATATATAAAGCAGAAGACGCCATCGTGTTTAATTAACGTTTAACTTCATGCATCGATGTATTGAAGATATATCGCCACGCTAAATATTCACGCGGCTGATATATCGAATACCCTTTTTTGCTTAAACGGCCTGTTTTTTTAAACATCACATTTTGGCCGGTAGCCTTCATGCTCACATGGGCCGATGAGCACGCACTATGTATTGTACCTGAATTGAAACAGGCTGGGGCCAATCCACTGCCGCGTGACTAAGGCTATTGTCAGCGGGCACAGTGGTTTTCAGGTTCCGGGCAACTGACAACGCCCTGCCGTCGTACCCTTGCGCCCAACACGCCAACAGCAACAGAGGCGAGTTCCGGGCGCTGATTCGTCGCACGGCAAACGCGCTAACCGGTATGCTGATGTTTAGCGCATCCCTGGCAGCACCCACAACCCACTGAGCTTGCCACGCTGGAAAAAGGCGTCACCTTCACGCGCGTGCTGAATCGCCGAAGCAGAACAAACACCACAGCGTTGACCATTACGACACCGATCAGGCAAAGCGCACTCACGCCAGGGTGGCTGCGGAAGCTGACGCTCTGATAAAACAGCGTGGCGACAGAACAGGCGACATTCAAACCCCAAAAGAATGAAAACAGCATCCAGTTTCTTCCGGCCTCGCGGGCAATCGCCCCCATAACCGAGACGCAGGGCACGTAAAGCAGCACAAAAATTAAGTAGCTGTAAGCGGCAAAGCCGTTGCCAAACTTCGCACTCATCACGCCCATCTGCCTGGCATTCATTTCACTGTCTCCTTTGCTGGCCTCGATAGGATTTGCCAGCGCGCTCAGGCGAAACGCCGCTTGCAGACTGTTGCCGGTTTCTGTGAGTGCATCGCCCAGCTCACCTAACAGATCAAAGTGCTGCGGATCAAAGGCACCGCTTTGCACATCTTCTCCGACATAGAGGCTGTTCAGCGTTCCCACCACCACTTCCTTTGCCATAATGCCAGTGACCAGGCCCACAGTGGCCTGCCAGTTATCCGGAGCGATCCCAATTGGCCGCAGTGCCGGCGTAACGACTTTGCTGGCTGAGGCCAGGGCGGACTGGTTGATATTGTCCACCGTCGATCCGTTAAACGAAAAGCTGCTGAGCAGACCGATAACCATGCTCACTAAAATGATGACCCGTCCGGCACGGATGATAAACATTTTCAGGCGCTGCCAGGTCTGGATCAGCAGGCTCTTGAGATGGGGACGGTGATAGACGGGCAGCTCCATCACAAACGGAGACGCTTCTCCACGCAGCAGAGTGTGTTTCAGGATCAACCCGGTGATAATCGCCACCGTAATGCCCAGCACGTAAAGGGAAAAGACCAGGCTGGCGCTGTAAGCCCCAAAAAACGTGGCGGCAAATACAGCAAAAATGGCCAGACGAGCGCCGCAGGACATGAAGGGCGCAATCAGCACCGTAAGTAAGCGCTCACGGGGTGTGTCGAGCGTGCGGGCGCCCATAACGGAAGGTACATTGCAGCCAAAGCCGACGATTAAGGGAACAAAGGATTTACCGGGCAGGCCCAGTGACTGCATCAGGCGATCGATAACAAATGCCGCACGCGCCATGTAACCGGAGTCTTCCAGAAAAGAGAGAAACAGATACATCAGGCCAATCTGCGGCAGAATCGGTAGCACGGTATTGATTCCGGCACCGATTCCCTGTGCCAGAAATACCGTCACCCAGTCAGGAAAGTGAAAGTGAAAACCCAGCCATTGCGTGCCATGAATAAACAGCGCCACCGAACCGCTATCGAATAGTGGCTGGAGGGCGGCACCAATATTGATCGACAGAACAAACATCAGGTACATCACACCCAGAAAAACGGGAATACCTGCCCACCGGTTGAGCACGATGTTGTCCAGTCCTTCAGTCAGCGCGCCCGGCGCTGACTGCTGAATATTACTGACGGCGGCACAGAGCGTCGCAATGACCTGATAACGGCTGTCGGCGATCGCCATCGCCGGATCGCCACCAGCCGCCTGAACAATCTCGGGCAAATGCGCTACGGCCGCAGGACAAACCTCACGGCTGTGAATATCGCCTTCCAGTAGCTGTAACGCCAGCCAGCGCTGTTTTTGCCCGCTGATATCGCCGGGCATCATAGCGCAGAGCCGGGAAATCGCTGCTTCGATCCCGGACGGGTAGACCACCGGCGGCGGCGCGATCTCTTTTTGCCAGCTGTCAATGGCGTCTTTCAGCTTAGCAATGCCGTCAGCACGGGTAGATGTCAGGGAGACAACCGGACAGCCCAGACGGGTTGAGAGTGCCGCGAGATCGATGCAAATGTTATGGCTGTCCGCAATATCCTGCATAGTCAGCGCCACAATGCAGGGAACCCCCCGTTCCAGTAACTGAAACGTCAGAAAAAGATGACTCTCCAGGTTTGAACTGTCGACCACGTTCACAATCAGGTCGGCACGATCGTCAAACAGGTATCGGCAGGCGATGCTTTCATCGACAGAGCCGTCCGCCGAACAGGTGGTGAGTGAGCGGGTGCCCGGCAAATCCACCAGTCGTACATCCGTTGTGGCGGTAAAAAACTGCCCTTCTTTACGTTCGACAGTGACGCCAGCCCAGTTGCCGACGCGCTGACGTGCGCCAGTAAGCTGGTTAAACAGCGTGGTTTTGCCGGTATTTGGGTTGCCAATCAGGCCAATCTTCAATGTTTTCATCGGCGTATTTCTTCCAGCATGACGGACGCCAGGTCCTGCTGCCTGACCGCAAGGCTGACGCGACGCGTGCGGATCTGCACGGGATCGCCCAGCGGTGCAATCCGAACGACCTCAATCAGCGTGCCGGGTAACATGCCCATGGTTAATAATTTTTGCCGCCAGGCGGGATGAATAGAATGTTGGTATCCCCTGATGCGATAGGTTGTACCTGGTGTAATTTGCATGGCCTTATCCGTTCCGGTAACAGCAGAAAGGGATTATACAAATGATAACTATTCTTGTTTATTGATCTGGATGGGCAGAACCCCAGGAAAGCAGAAATGAATGTGGCGGCGGCGATCGGGATAAGCAGGCCTGTTCAACAACGGGCCCAGGCCAGCGCAAGGCCGTGCGCTGGCAGGGTTTGCAACATGGCCGCCGGCCTGTCTGACTTAAATAAAATTAAACCTTGCTTAATACGTTCAACCTCTATAGTGTAGCGACATCGGTTTGGAACACAGACCTTATGAAAGCAGTTTTAGTAAAGCAGTCCTCAGTTCAAGCGTCATTCCCAGATGCCCTTCTTCATGAGCCTCCTCCTAAGTGCCCAATAAGTAAAATCTGCAAAACAGGCCATCTTCGTCACCTTGCGTGGCTCAAAATGAAAAGGACACATCTATGTCAACTAAAATGACTGGTTTAGTAAAATGGTTTAACGCTGATAAAGGCTTCGGCTTTATTTCTCCTCAGGACGGCAGCAAAGATGTATTCGTACATTTCTCTGCTATTCAGAGCAGCGATTTCAAAACATTAGATGAAGGCCAGAAAGTGGAGTTCTCAATCGAGAACGGCCCTAAAGGCCCTTCAGCTGGCAATGTTGTTGCTCTGTAACAGCTGATGCCCTCACGACCGCTTACGATAGCGATGATGGCAACAGCCTGAGCAGTTAAGTCGTTGTGAAAAGAACCCGCCTTGTGCGGGTTTTTTTATGCCTGTCATAAACTGCATTCGCCCTCGCGGCAGCCTTCCAGAATATTTTTCGCCCTTCATTACGCCATCACGCCTGACATCCACTCACCTCTGCATCGCTTGCACGAATAATGCCAGTGGGAGAAAAGCGCCGGGCAGCACGTTTCCATTCTTATTATTTCAAAGCGTTATTATATTCGCGTGAAAATACAGGCCTATGTTGTGCAAAATAACGACGCATGGCCGCAATCCCTGGACCTTTTTATTATTGCCAGATCACAATAATGTATCTGATGGTACATTTTAGCCGCGCTGCCTTTTATCATTGAAGCGATGTCCCCCAACGGCTCGCTAACATCTTCTCTCTTCAGAAAAGCCGCTTTTATTTCTTAGTTACTGTCATAGATCACATTATTTAGCGCGTCACTATTAAGCTAATCATTTTAATACCGATAAACCTTTATCACCTTTAATCGGGATTACCGCCATGCTTAAAAACCTTAAAATTACGACGGGTATTGTTGCCGTATTATTTCTTTTTAGTGCGCTATTGACCATTACGGGCTTTCTTTTTTATTCCTCAGTCAGTCAGGCCGGGCGAAATTTCTCGCATACTGAACAACTTACGCTACAGCAACAGCAGTTGAGCGACAGTGTACAAACGCTGATTAAAACCCGCGTGACGATCAGCCGCGTGGCGATTCGCTTCCTTAAAAACCAGAAAGATCCGGCGTCACTGGCGTCTATTGCCAAACTGCTGGAGGTGGCAAAACAATCCGCCGATAAAGCTGATGAGTATTTCCAGGCTTATAAGATTGCACCCGCATTACCGGGTCAGCATGCTGAGGTGACAAAAAATGTCGAGGCAGCTTACAACAAGATGCACGAAACAATGCTCGCCTCAGTAGACTTCCTGAAAAATAATAATTATCAGGGTTACGGGAATCTTGATGCGCAGGAGGCTCAGGATAATCTGGATAAGGCTTATCAGACATGGCGCAGTGCGAACTATCAGTTAATGAAGCAGATCGCCGCTGAAAACGATAGCAACTACAGCAATATGCTGTGGACGTTGCTGATTATCGCGATCATTGCCCTTGTCACCGTTGCCACTGTTTGGGCCGGTCTGAGAACCCTGCTGCTGAAACCGCTGAGCATGGCGACGGATTACATGCGTGCTATCTCTGCCGGTGATCTGACTCAGGAGATCGCCAGTGAGAGTCAAAATGAAACCGGCAGACTGCTTCGCCAGCTCGAAGAGATGCGCAGTGCGCTGGTTGTCACCATCCGCTCTGTGGATGATGCCACACAGTCAATTTTTACCGGCGCGGCAGAAGTTTCTGCCGGCAGTACCGATCTCTCCTCGCGCACCGAACAACAGGCCGCAGCCCTTGAGGAAACCGCAGCCAGCATGGAGCAGCTCACCTCAACGGTAAAACTGAACGCGGAAAATGCTCAGCAGGCAACCACCATGGCGAACGACGCCTCCGTGATGGCCTCGCAGGGTGGGCAAATTGTGGCGAAGGTGATTAATAATATTGAGCAGATAAGTGAAAGCGCTAAACAGATCGCCAGCATTATCGGCATTATTGACAGCATCGCCTTCCAGACCAATATCCTGGCCCTTAACGCCGCAGTTGAAGCCGCACGGGCCGGAGAACAGGGCCGCGGGTTTGCTGTGGTCGCCGGTGAGGTCCGTTCCCTGGCTGGTCGCAGCGCCAGCGCTGCCCAGGAAATCCGTGTGCTGATTGATCAGTCAACGCAGCGCGTAAGCAGTGGCTCGGCGCACGCGTCAGAAGCGGGTGATGTGATGGAAAGCATCGTAAAATCCGTTAACAGCGTGACGCAGCTCATGGCGGAGATTGCCTCAGCCTCGGCTGAACAGACGCGCGGCATTGAGCAGGTGAGTAAAGCGGTCTCTGAAATGGATGGCGTTACGCAGCAAAACGCCGCGCTGGTTGAAGAGTCGGCCAGTGCCGCTGCATCGCTGGAGGATCAGGCAACGCAGTTACGTCAGTCGGTAGCGGTGTTTAACACAGGCAGAACCCCGGCCAGCGGTCAGAATGTGCTGCGTAAACCATCGCTGAAGAAGTCTTTAGCGGAGAGCACCAGCGCTGGCCTGTCAGCGGAAAACTGGCAGTCCTTCTGATCGCTTAACCGCAGAGCAAGGTTCCGCTCTGCGGTTAAGCCTCTCATCAGATGATGGAGATGACGCCGCTGCGTTATCGTCAGTGGATAGCCGCACGCACGTCACCCGTGTTGAAGTGATTCGCGCAGCACATGAAGCGCCGCCCAACTGGCCTCTTTAATGCTGCCGTCTTTACCAAACAGCAGTGGCCCGGTCGCCAACGCGTCCCCCGCCTTCGGTGTCGCAGCCGTGCGGTGCGGCGTATCCCAAACGCCCCACGTTAAAATAGCGGCAACGCCCGCCTCCAGAACCAGTGAAAGATAGCGTTTATACAGACCGGCAACCGCCATCGGCCGGCTCTCCATCGGCACGCTGCTGTCATCCACGTCCAGTTCGGTGATGTACACCTTAAGGCCAAGCGATTTCACGTCGCGAATAAATGCCGCCAGTCCTGGCCCAAAGGCGGCATGGGAACCAACCTTAAGATGAGACTGGATGCCGAGCGCGCCAATCGGGATGTGTCTGGACTGCAAGTCGCGCAGCATCGCCAGTACCGCCGCCCGTTTTCGCTGCCCGTTAGCATCGTCACTTTCAAGCCCGTAGTCGTTGTAGCAAATTACCGCATGGGGATCGGCCTCATGCAGCGCCTCGCAGGCAATATCCATATAACGCGTACCAAGCCGCTGATACCAGAAACTGTTGCGCCATCCACCAGGTTGTCCGTCGGCGGGATTGATGATTTCGTTAGCCACGTCCCAACTGTGAATCTGCCCGCGGTAGCGGCCCGCAACGGTCGCTATATGCTGCCTCAAAACCTTCTCCAGCTCAGCCTTATCAGCAATAGCCTGTACCCAGTCCGGCAGGGCGCGGTGCCAGCAAAACGTATGCCCGCGAAGCCTTATCCCCTGCTCGCGGGCAAAGGCGGCGATCGCATCGGGCCCGGCGAAATCGTAGCGATCGCGCGCGGGATGGACGGCCATCCATTTCAGTGCGTTTTCCGGGACGATAATGCTCGCCTGACTCGCCACAAACTGCCGATAGTGCGCATCGGATTGCAGACTGTCGGGCCTGACGGCAAAGCCAAACAGCAGATGACTTTGCGCCGCAACAGTTTTAAGGGCGGGAAAAGGCGGGATGGATGCCAGAACCGGCAACGGCAGCGCGCCCGCCAGCATCAGCGCCGCGCTGCTTTTCAGAAACCGGCGTCGGCATGGCGAGGTTGAGGTAAAGACGGTATCGGTATGACGTAGCGCCACGATGCCTCCGGATTTCAGTGGCAACATTCCGGCCACGTTGGCCCGGCCCCTGCTTTTTTATAGCGCCAACCGGCCTCGCCGTCTGCCGCGATTCTTTGCATTCTGGTTAAGATGCGTTTCAGACTGTAAATAAAGCAATGTCAGATTTCGTGCCGGGAAAAGGTGGCCTTATCAGCTGGCATCGGCGGCGCCTGCTGGCGGGTAAAACAGATGAAAAGACGTACCCTTCCGTCTGCCCTGTACGGGCTACATTCATCTCACCCTTCTTGTCGGTCTCGGCACATTGCATTCGCCTGGCGCACGGGTTGATAAGCCGAATTAAATAACGAGGATTTTCCTTTGCTAAGCTAAAAGATATCCCTTATTCGTTTAACCAAGGAGAATGCTATGACGCAGCTTAAAACCCGCCAGCTCGGCAACAGTGGTATCAACGTGCCGCTTCTGACTTTTGGCGGCAATGTGTTTGGCTGGACGGTAGACGAGAAAACCTCGTTTTCCCTGCTTGATGCGCTGGTTGAAAAAGGTCTGTTCTTTATTGATACCGCAGACGTCTATTCCCGCTGGGCACCAGGCAATCAGGGTGGCGAGTCAGAAACCATCATCGGCAAATGGCTGAAGAAAAGCGGCAAACGCGACAAGATCGTGCTGGCGACAAAAGTCGGTATAGAGATGTCGCCAGAGAAAAAAGGGCTGAAACCCGCCTATATTCGCCAGGCCGTGGAAGATTCCCTGCGCCGCCTGCAAACGGATGTTATCGACCTCTATCAGGCACATCGCGACGACGAATCCACGCCGCTGGCCGATACGCTGGGCACTTTCGATGCACTGGTCAAAGAAGGAAAAGTGCGGGCGCTGGGTGCTTCCAATTACAGCGCACAGCGGTTGCAGGCGGCGCTGGATATCAGCAAGCAGCAGGGGCTGGCGCGCTATGAAACCCTGCAGCCGGAATACAACCTTTACGACCGTGAAGGTTATGAAAGTGAACTGGAGCAGGTCGCACGCGACAACCACCTTGGCGTGATCAATTACTATGCGCTGGCCAGCGGCTTTCTGAGCGGTAAATACAAGAAACCTCAGGATGCCGCGAAAAGTCAGCGCGGCCAGGGCATTGTGGATAAATACCTGAACGAACGCGGCTTGCGGATTGTTGAGGCGCTTGAAGATGTCGCCGCCTCGCATGATGCTTCGGCTACTCAGGTTGCACTGGCCTGGCTGATTGCTCGCCCGGGTATTACGGCACCTATCGTCAGCGCCACCTCCCTGCAACAGCTTGATGAACTGGTAAAGGCAACGGAACTGGCCTTGAGTAAGCAGGAGATTGAAGAACTCTCCCGCGCCAGCAAAGCCTGAAGCGAAAGGGGTGCTCCGGCATCCCTTTTTTTACGCTGCCTCACAATAAATGCCTTTTCTGTTAAAAACATATTCGTTCAGAGAGAGCTGTCACACTTGCGTTAATTACTTATTATCTTGACGTTATATACGCACGGATTTGCAAAAATTGACATTTAGTCAGCATTATTCTCTGCCCTGTCAATTACTGTCATTCACACAAGAATAACGACTATGAATATGCAAAAAGCAGTGCAGTTTATGCCTCGCCTGGCCGCGGGCACCCTGATGTTTACGATGCTAAGCGCCTCCGCGCTGGCCGCTGATGCCTTCAGCTACGATTCACCTTATCTGTTTGGTGACTGGAACGGTTCGCGAACACAGCTGGAACAAGACGGCATTAAATTAGACGTTAATTACACCATGGAAAGCGCCGCAAATCTGGGCGGCGGTGCCGATACTCATACCTCGATGCGTTACAGCGATCAATGGGCTTTCGGGGCCAATTTTGATCTGCAAAAACTCCTCGACTGGCAGGATACTCAGTTCCAGGTGACCATCACCGATCGTAATGGTCGCAACATCTCCGATCAGGTTGCCGACCGTCGCACCGGGATGCTCTCTTCGACACAGGAAGTCTACGGCCGCGGCCAGACCTGGCGACTGACGCAGTTCTGGTTAAGCAAAGGTCTGTTCGATAACACAGTGAATGTTAAAGCCGGCCGCGTCACCGTCGGAGAAGACTTCGATAACTTCGACAGCAAGTTTCAGAACCTGGCATTCGGCAGCGGTCAGGCCGGTAACTGGCGGGGCGATCGCTGGTTCAACTGGCCGGTATCCCAGTGGGGCGGACGGGTGAAGGTTAACTTTACCCCTGAGGTTTTTTTCCAGGTTGGTTTCTATAATCAAAACCGCGCGAACTACGACCGGGGCGACGGCTTCCGTCTTGATACCAGCAATTCTGAAGGCAACCTGGTGCCGGTCGAACTGGGCTGGAAACCGACTTTCGGCCCGGAGAAGCTGCCGGGTAATTATCGCATCGGCTACTACTACTCGTCGGCAAATGGCGATAACTACGGCAGCTGGCGTGATGGCGCCTACCAGAGCAAAGACCATGCCTACGGCGGCTATGTGCTGTTACAGCAGCAGCTTACGGCACAAGGCGGTGATGTCAGCCGTGGCCTGGGCGTCAGCCTTCAGGCGGTCATGAACGATCATAAAACCTCTAAAACAGATAACTACCAGTCCATCAGCTTTACCTGGAAAGGGCCGTTTGATGCCCGTCCGCAGGATGAGATTGGTGTGGGGGCCGCGCGTATTCATGTTAACAGCGCCTATACGCGCTCGCTGCGTCAACAGAACGACGCCAGCGGCCAAACCGACTTCAACAGTCCAACCTACCTGCCCATTCAGGACGGGTCGGAATACAACTATGAAATTTACTATAATGCCCAGCTGACCAGGTGGCTGCAGCTGCGTCCTAACCTGCAATACGTGGTGGCACCGGGTGCGGTCAGTGAGGTGAAAGATGCCTTTGTGGGTGGTATCAGCGCTAACGTAAACTTCTGATTCCGCCCTCATGCCAGCCGGGCAGGTGACCGCATACGGCTGGCAGGTTACATTGTGCACGTGGCAGCGCCCCGGCGTGCCACGCTGGCTCACCTGCCCCCGTGCGGGTGACCTTCCCTTCCGCTACCAGCGATATGCGCAAATTTTTGCAAGTCATGCCTCATGTGATGCGATATAACCGTATCCTACGCGTTCAGACTGTCAGGAAAAAAATGAAAACCTACGTCAGCAAAGCTTTCTCAGCCGAAAAGGCCTGGGGCGCTCTCGACATTGCTAATTTTGAAGGCACAACCGTGCGCCTTCACTGGACAGACAGGCCTTACAAATGGCATATCAATGATGGCCAGGAAGTGTTTGCCGTGATGGATGGTTGCGTTGATATGCATTACAAGGAAGCGGGAGAAACGAAGACAATCCGTCTCGAAACGGGGGATGTTTTCTATGCCAGTATCGGTACCGAGCATGTCGCCCATCCCCAGGGTGAAGCGCGAGTGCTGGTGATCGAAAAAGAAGGTTCAGTCTGATTCTGCTGGATTGCCCTTCTGCCCGCCGGGCCGTGAGCAATCCCCCCACCATCTAAGGACCATCGCCATGAATGCGTTAATCAGTCTTGAGAATCTGGGGCCGCGCATCTGCATTATGGGGCCGTCTAACAGCGGAAAATCAACGCTTGCGACTGCGATCTCACGTCACACCGCCCTGCCTGCCATTCATCTTGACCAACTTTATCACCTGCCCAATACCCACTGGCAGCCCAGAGAGAAAGCTGAATTTTTGCATTTACATCATCAGGCTATTCACCAGGATTGTTGGGTAATGGACGGCAACTACACAGCCTGTCTTAACGAACGACTGGCGCGAGCAACCGGCTATATTCTGCTTGATGTCCCAATGCCCGCCAGCTTGCTGCGTTACGTCAAACGTTGTTACGCCACTGCCAGCCGGCCAGGCGCGCTTAAGGGCGGTGTGGATAAGGTGAACTGGGCGATGATCACGCACATCGCGTTGATAACACCGGGAAACCGCAGGCGCTATAAAACGCGCTACTCGCATATCGATCTGCCCAAATGCTTTTTGCAGGGCACAAAGGCGATTGATGAGGCTTACAGGCGCTGGAATTTGGCCAGGTAATCCGCGTATTCTTGTTCGGGCTCGGTCGTGTCCGGCCTGGTTGTCTTGCGGGAGGCGTTGCGCTTTACCGCCTCCGGTGCAGCCAGCCCGGCCTCTGCCGGTGAAGCACGATATTCGGTCGTTTTTATTCTGATAACAATGCCTTTCGCGACGCTAACCGGCAGGGAGACAGAAAATGGAAATAATACTGGCAGATGACAGCCACGTTCCGGCAATACAACAGATTTACGCCCATCACGTATTACAGGGCACGGGCAGTTTTGAAATCGTCCCGCCCGACGAGGCAGAGATAGCCAGTCGGCTGGAGAAACTTCGCGCCGACGAACTGCCCTGGTTCATCGCACTCAGTGAAGGACAGGTTTGTGGCTACTGCTATCTGGGCTTTTACCGGCCCCGTTATGCCTATCGTTTCACCCTGGAGGATTCCGTGTATATCGCGCCCGCGTTTCAGGGAAAGGGCATTGGCAAACGCCTGCTGGCCCACGCTATTCACTGGGCAGAGTCCCGCGGCTTTCGCCAGATGGTGGGAAACGTAGGTGACAGTGCCAATACGGCCTCTATCGCCCTGCACCGTGCCGCCGGTTTTACCGTCACCGGCACATTAACGTCGGTGGGGTTCAAGCATGGCCGCTGGCTGGATACGGTGCTGATGCAGCGCACGCTCGGTGACGGAGACAGCACGCTACCTGAAAACTAAGCCTGGCCTGGCAGGCCTGCTGTTCTGAAAAGGGCGTTTTCAGGCGGTGAAGCCCAGCTCTTCTGAAATGGCCTGCGCCGTGGCAACCACCTTCGCCATCAGATTCTTCGCGCCAATCTGCTGCAGCTTGGCCGTAGGCAGGGATACCGAAACCGCATAAGGGACACGCTGCTGAATATCGAACACCGGTGCCGCAATGCAGGTGACGCCCAGTTCATTTTCTTCGCGGTCCATTGCGGTGCGCTGCTGTAGAATATCGTTGAGTTCCTGCTGCATCTCGGGCAGCGTGGTAATGGTATTTTTCGTCAGTTGCTCAATGCTGTCCTGATGGTTTTGCCAGTATTGCAGCAGGTACTCTTCGCTGCCCCAGGCCAGAAAAATTTTGCCCATGGCTGAACAGTAGAGCGGCATATGCTGCCCGATGTAGGCGCGGGTGCGCATCATGCCCGTCGTCGGTTCTAACTTGTTGATCAAGACAACGTGATCGTCTTCGCGGCTGGAGAAGTTGACAGTTTCACCCACGTCCAGATTCAGTTTTTCCAGATGTGGACCTGCAACGTGAATAATATTGAGCGACGACAGCGCCTTCTGACCGACTGAAATAAACTTGGTGGTTAAGCGATAACTCCCGGGCGAAGGTGCCTGGGTCACGTAACCGCTGCTGTGCAGCCCCTGCAACAGGCGATGTACGGTGCTTTTGTTCATTCCAGACAGTTCAGCAAGATGGGCTAGCGGGCAACCGTTAGGATAATTACTTAACAATTCTATTAACTGCAGGCCACGAAACAGGCTTTGTGTCCCTAAGGGTTTATCGCTCTTCGTTTCCTTTGCTTTATCCACTTTCACCGCCATCCACCAACCCTCTCCATTTCTCACTTCCCGAACGCGCTAACGCATGATGTTAACTCAAGGCTTACCGACAGGGAATCTTTAGCTTTTTAGTGTGGTCGGGCGCACGCTTCTCGTCGTGACAGAAGTGCGCTGTTCATCACAAATTCAAAACAATATTTTAACTTACTGTTTCTTATAGATAAATATCCGCCCTCCTTCTTTGCTTTTCCCCGGCGTCAGGAATACTATTTTTTGGAATAGTATTTCACATATTGAAATTAGCAACGAGCGGTCGCCGCTCTTGCTGCCGATACTCACCAGGCGTCACGGGAGGCAGAAATGCAACCTCATTCGGATAAACCGGTTCTTACACTCAGCCATATCACCAAACGCTTCGGCGGCAATCCCGCGGTTAATGATGTGAGTCTGGACGTCTTCCCCGGCGAGGTGGTGGCGCTGCTGGGGGAAAACGGCGCAGGTAAATCCACCCTGATCAAAGTGCTGGCTGGCGTATATACCAGCGATGAGGGCCAGATTACCTTTCAGGGAAACGTCACGGCATCCGCCGCCGCGTTGAAAACGGCAACCAGCCAGCCCATCGCATTCATTCACCAGGACCTGGGGCTGATTGAGTGGATGACCGTGGCGGAAAATATGGCACTGGTGATGGGATTCAACCGCCGCTTTGGCCTGGTCAACTGGCGGGCGGTGCGTGAGCGGGCGCGTTCGGCGCTGGAGGAAGTCGGTATTCAGCTGGACCCCGATGCCCGCGTGTTTGAACTGTCGCGGACAGAGAAATCGCTGCTGGCCATCGCCCGTGCCGTCGCGGTCAACGCCGAAGTGCTGGTGCTGGATGAGCCCACCGCCTCGCTGCCCGCCAACGACGTGCGTCACCTGTTTGGCGTGATTGAACGCCTGAAAAACCGCAACGTCGGCATGATATACGTGACTCATCGCCTGGATGAGGTGATCGAAATTGCCGACCGTATTTGCGTGATGCGTGACGGTAAACGCGTTGCGGAAGGCGTCACGGCAGATTACAAGCTTCACGATCTGGTGGAAATGATTGTGGGCGAGGCGCTGGAGAGTAACCAGCGCCTTGCGCTGCCCGAGGCGCGGCCGCCGGTGCTGTCGCTGAACCAGCTGTGCATTGACGAAGTCGGGCCGGTTTCTTTTAGTCTGCAGCCAGGTGAGATGCTGGCACTGGCAGGACTGCGCGGAGCCGGTCAGGAAGAAATAGGCCGAATGCTGTTTGGCCTGAAGCAGGCCACCAGTGGACAGGTTATTTTTCGCGACACCCCCTGCCACCCACGCTCCCCGCGTGAGGCGATGGCAGCGGGCATCTCACTGGTGGCAGGCGACCGCACGGGCGAAAGTCTGGTGATGTCGATGAGCGTGCGTGAAAACCTGTTTATTAACCCCTGCGCCAGCGGTCATCGGTTGATATCGCACTATGGTCGCCGCGCCGAGCTAGGTGCCAGCTGGTGGAAAGTCCAGCTGTTCGACGTGCGGCCCAAAGACGTCAACCTGGATATCAGCGCCCTGTCCGGCGGCAACCAGCAGAAGGTGGTTATGGCCCGCTGGATGCACCTCAACGCGCCGCTACTGATTCTTGAAGATCCTACCGCTGGCGTGGATGTCGGCGCACGCGAAGAGATTTATCACCTGCTCAATAAAGCCCTCGCCGAAGGCGTGGCGGTGCTGGTGATTTCCAATGACCTTGAAGAAATTGCTCATATCTGCAACCGCGCGCTGGTGTTTAACCGGGGCCAGGTGGTGGGTGAGCTGAGAAATGAACAGGTTACGTTTGCAGGTTTACTGGAGCTGGCCTCGGCCAGTTCTGCTGCTCCATTAGCTACCGTCTGAACAGGCAGTCAGGAGAAACGAAATGTCTAAAACCTCGGTGAAGTCTACCGCGCTCGAACAACGGGTCAGCCTTGCTCAGCATGGCTTTGCGCCGTGGTCGATGCAGATCCTCACCCGCTACGGGCTACTGCTGTTATGTGTGCTGTTAGCGTTACTGTTTTCAGTTCTGTCCCCAACCTTTGCTTCGATGTTGACCGTACAGGCGATTCTGTCCAGTAAGGCAAAAATTGCGCTACTGGCGCTGGCGGCCACCCTGCCAATGATCGTTGGCAAAATCGACCTCAACGTCGGTTTTGGCATCGTGCTGTGGCACATTCTGGCCATTACGTTGCAGGTGGAATATGGCTTTTCCTGGCAGATGGCGGTGCTGACGGTGCTGGTGCTGTCGGCCCTGTATGGCCTGCTTAACGGCATTCTGGTCGCGCTGGCAGACATTGACAGCTTTGTCGCCACGCTGGGCTCCGGCACGGTGCTGTATGCGATTGCGCTGTGGCACTCCGGCGGCCGACAAATTGTGGGCGATTTACCGGACGCGTTCAGCGCCCTGCACAGCACGGAAATCCTTGGCATTCCGATTGGCGCATTCTATGTGCTGGGCCTGGCGCTGGCGCTATGGCTGGTCACCGAGCATACGCCGCTGGGAAGATGCATGTATGCCGTGGGGGGCAACCCCGTCGCGGCACGCCTCAACGGCATCGCCGTTAATAAGTACGTCATTGGATCCTTTATCGCCTCCAGTTTCATCACCGGCTTCAGCGGCGTACTGATTGCTGCTGAACAGGGCGTTGGCCAGGCCAGCGTCGGGATGGATTACCTGCTGCCTGCCTTAGTCGGCGCCTTTCTGGGCAGCACCACCATTCGTCCGGGACGGGTTAACGTTTGGGGCACCGTAGTGGGCATCGCGATTCTGGCTATTGGTATCGCCGGTATTCAGCAGTTTGGCGGCGCCTTCTGGGTTGAACCCTTATTTAACGGTGCCACGCTGTTGTTGTCGATTACGCTTGCCGGCTACGCCCAGCGTCGCCGTATGTTGAACCAAAAAGCTGTCGTGCGCAGTCAGAGCACGCCAGCAACAACACCTGACCCACAGCAAAAAACCATCACACCAGGGAACTCATTATGAAAAATCCGGTATTTGGTCTTTCTCTCGTTGCCATGCTGGTCGCCTCTCTGCCCGCTCATGCAGACAGCTATCTGGAACAGGCCACCGCGGCCGTCGCCAAAGCCACGTCCAGCGCGACCACCTGGGACGGCCCTACCACAGGGCCGAAACTCCAGGCGAACAAGAAACTGATTTTTATCGCCTCAGATATGAAAAATGGCGGCGTGCAGGGGGTTCAGCAGGGGCTGAGCGAAGCGGCGAAAGTGGCGGGCTGGAAGCTGGATACGCTGGACGGTGCGGGGTCGGTGAAAGATCAGCTGGCCGCGCTAAATCAGGCTATTGCCCAGCGCCCTGACGGCATCATTATTGGCGGCTGGAACCCCAACGTCGCCAAAATGCCGCTCAAAAAAGCGGTCCAGCAAAAGATAGTGCTGATGGCCTGGCATGCAGAGCCACAGCCTGGCCCGATTAAGCAGTACGGCATTACGGATAACATTACCTCTGACTCAAATGAGGTTGCCCGCCTGGCGGCACAGTACGCGGTGGTGAAATCAGGCGGTAAAGCTCAGGTCATCATCTTTACCGACTCGCTGTACAAAATCGCGCTGGATAAAGCCAATGCGATGAAGCAGGAAATTGAAAAGTGCAGTGAGTGTAAGGTGATCGACTTTATTGACACGCCGCTGGCCGATACCTCTAACCGTATGCCGTCGCTCACCTTCAGCTTGTTACAGAAATACGGCGACCGCTGGCAGTACTCGCTGGCGATTAACGATCTCTATTTTGACTTCATGGCACCGGCGCTGAAAACCGCAGGCAAGGGGGGCAAAAACGCACCGTACAATATCTCTGCGGGCGACGGCTCTGTCTCGGCCTTCCAGCGTATTCGCAATGGCGAAAGCCAGTCGGCAACCGTGGCGGAACCCTTAAAACTGCACGGCTGGCAGTTGCTGGATGAGTTCAACCGCGCCTTCGCTGGCCAGCCGCCTTCTGGCTATGTCACGCCTGCGCACTTAATTACTCAGGAAAATATTAGCCGGGATGGCGGACCGCAAAATAACTATGACCCCGAAAACGGTTATCAGCAGCACTATAAAACCATTTGGGGCGTGAAGTAACGGAGGCCAGCAGCATGCAGGTAGAAAAACTGTGTTCCCCTGCCATCTGGGCCGAAGGCCCGGTATGGCTGCCGCAGCACGATGCGGTGGTATTCAGCGATGTCAAAGGCAACCGCATGTACTGCTGGCAGCGCAACGGTGAGCTCAGCATCTGGCGTCATCACGCTAACTATGCCAACGGCAATGCCCGGGATGGGCAGGGACGCGTAGTCAGCTGCGAACACGGCCGCCGGGCTATCAGCCGGACCGAACTGGATGGCACGGTCAACGTGTTGATCGACAAAGTTGAGGGCAAGCGCTTTAACTCGCCCAACGATCTGGCGATCCGCGCCGATGGCACCATCTGGTTTACCGATCCGCCTTACGGGATCGTTAACGATCACGAAGGCTATCTGGCCCCGAGTCAGGTGATTGGCTGCTATCTCTACTGCTTCGATCCCGCCACCGGGCAGCTCAGCATAGCGGCCAGCGATCTGCAACGGCCTAACGGGCTGGCGTTCTCGCCCGATGAAAGCCTGCTGTATGTGGCTGATATGTCGGTGGTGGACTTTCCAACCCTGGGACGCCACCAGCTCCGGGTCTATCAGGTTAACGGACGCGAGCTGTCGCCCGGCCAGTTTTTTGCCGATGTCACGCCGGGCTTTCCGGACGGATTCTGTGTCGATTCTCACGGCGACATTTACTGTAGCTGCGCGGACGGCGTGATTATTTTTAACCCTGACGGAGAGCGCAAAGGCAAAATCCCGATCCCTGAAACGGTATCCAACTGCACATTGGGTGGACCGGATAATAATGAACTCTATATCACCGCAAACACGTCGCTCTACCGGGTAAGGCTGCGCTAAGCCTTCTGCTCAGGCAGGGATGCCGCACGCGTCAATCAGGTCAGCCTCTGTTGGGCTGACCGGCCCGTCTGTGGGCAAAACCTGGCGAATAAGCCAGAGATCACAAAAGTTGACAATAAATATAATCCTTTGATTTTTATTGATTAATTTTTCGGTCATTTCTTTGACTGGCCCGTATTTTCCTCATAGCATTTAATTGAAATGACATTCCACATTATGAAATAAAGCGGCAACGCTGGGAGTATCAGTCGTATGAGAATCAGCTATCAGCAGTTGTATGAGGAGTTTCTCCGCGTACTTACAGGTCGCAACGTGCCTCAGGATAAAGCCGAAGCCTGCGCGCGCATGTTTACCGAAACCAGTCTCAACGGCGTGTATTCCCACGGCGTAAACCGCTTCCCGCGGTTTATTCAGCAGCTGGATGCTGGCCATATCGTGCCCGAGGCGGAGCCACAAAAAGTCCTGTCGCTGGGCGCGATCGAGCAGTGGGACGCGCAACGCGCCATCGGCAATATCACCGCGCACGGGATGATGGATCGTGCCATGGCCCTGGCATCGGATCACGGTATTGGGCTGGTGGCACTGCGTAATGCCAATCACTGGATGCGCGGCGGCAGTTATGGCTGGCAGGCAGCGGAAAAAGGCTATGTGGGCATTTGCTGGACGAACTCCATTGCCGTGATGCCGCCCTGGGGCGCGAAAAGCGGCGCTATCGGCACCAACCCACTGATCATCGCCGTGCCAGGCGAGCCAATCACCATGGTGGATATGTCGATGTCGATGTTCTCCTACGGCATGCTGGAAGTGAATCGTCTGGCCGGTAAGCGCCTGCCGGTCGATGGCGGATTTGATGATGAAGGCAATTACACGCGCGATCCGGCCACCCTTGAGCAAAACCGTCGCATCTTACCCATGGGTTACTGGAAAGGCTCCGCGCTGTCGGTGGTGCTGGACATGCTGGCCACCCTGCTCTCCAACGGCGCCTCCGTCACCGAGGTCACACACGATAACGGCGATGAGTTTGGTATTTCACAGGTCTTTATCGCCATTGATGTCGACCGCCTTATCGACGGTGAAACCCGCCAGCACAAACTCGACCGCATCCGTAACTCGGTTATCCATGCTGAACGGGCCGACAGCGCGCAGGCGATCCGCCTGCCCGGCGATAAGTTTCCGCCGCTGCGGGCTGAAAATCAGCGACTTGGCATTCCGGTAGATGAGCGCGTCTGGGCGCGTATCCAGGCGCTGTAGGGAGGAAATCATGATCACCGGACACATCGCGAATACCGACCCGCGTCACTATCCTCCGGCGATCGCCAACGCGATCGCCTGCCTGACCCGCTACGACCTGCACACCCTGGCGGCGGGACGGTATCAGGACAGTGAAACCGGCTGGATTATGCAGGTACTGGATCTGCACACCGTTCCGGCCGAGGAGAACTACCCGGAAGCGCACCGCCTGCACATTGATGTGCAGTACCTGGTTACGGGCGAAGAAGTCATCGGCGTCGCAACGCAGCCTGTGGATTTCGCGGTGCATCAGCCTTACGACGACGAGCGCGACATTATTTTTTACCAGCACGTGCCGCATGAGACCCAGGTGCGCATGCTGCCGGGCACCTTTGCCGTGTTTTTTCCGCAGGATATCCACCGCCCAAATTGCGCGGTGGGCACGCCAGGACCGATTCGCAAAGTGGTGATCAAGATCCCCACCCGCGATCTGGCGTAAGCAAGGAGAAAGGCCATGAGTCTGACATCAACTGCCGTTAACCGTGAAAAGATCCCTGCCCTGCGCTGGTTACGGATCATTCCGCCTGTCCTGATCACCTGCATCATTTCCTATATGGATCGGGTCAATATTGCCTTTGCTATGCCGGGCGGAATGGACGCCGAACTGGGCATCAGCGCCTCAATGGCTGGTCTGGCGGGCGGCATTTTCTTCATTGGTTACCTGTTTTTGCAGGTGCCGGGCGGCAAGCTGGCCGTCTACGGTAACGGCAAACGCTTTATTGGCTGGTCGCTGCTGGCCTGGGCAGTCATTTCGATACTGACCGGCATGGCAACCAGTCAGTACCAGCTGCTGGCACTGCGCTTTGCGTTAGGGATCGCCGAAGGTGGCATGCTGCCGGTGGTGCTGACGATGATCGGCAACTGGTTCCCGGATGCCGAGCGTGGCCGCGCCAATGCCATTGTGATCATGTTTGTACCGATCGCCGGGATCATTACCGCGCCGCTCTCCGGCTGGATCATCACCGGCTGGGACTGGCGCATGCTGTTTTACGTGGAAGGCGCGTTATCGCTGGTCGTCATGGTGCTGTGGCATTTCACCATCAGCAACCGGCCGCAGGAGGCGAAGTGGATTTCTCCGGCTGAAAAGCAGTATCTGATTACGACCCTGCACAACGAGCAACTGATGATCAAAGGGCAGAATGTGCGCAACGCTTCTCTGCTTAAGGTCATGCGCGAGCCTGTGATGTGGCGGCTGATTCTGGTCAATTTCTTTTATCAGACCGGCATTTACGGCTACACCCTGTGGTTGCCCACCATTCTGAAAGAGCTGACCCACGGCAATGTCGAGCAGGTTGGTATGCTGGCCATATTGCCCTACGTCGGGGCGATCTTCGGCATGTTTCTGTTTTCTGTCCTTTCGGATGCAACCGGGCGGCGCAAGCTGTTTGTGGCGCTGCCACTGGCAGGTTTTGCGCTGTGCATGGCGCTGTCGGTGTTGCTAAAAGCGCATATCTGGTGGTCCTACGCGGCGCTGGTGGGCTGTGGCGTGTTTATTCAGTCTGCAGCGGGCGTGTTCTGGAGTATTCCGCCGCGCCTGTTCAATGCCGAGGTCGCGGGCGGGGCACGTGGCCTGATCAACGCACTGGGCAACCTTGGCGGCTTCTGCGGGCCTTATATGGTCGGCGTGCTGATTGCGTTTTACAGCAAAGATGCCGGGGTTTACAGCCTTGCCATTTCGCTGGCGCTGGCTGCGCTGCTGGCAATGACCCTGCCTGCCCGCTGTGACTCTGCCAAACGGGAGGCATTATGAAACGCTGGCTGGGACTGGACTGCGGCGGCACCTTTATTAAAGCCGGACTCTACGACGGGCAGGGCCGCGAGCTGGCCGTTGCGCGGCAAAACCTGCCGGTACAGGTACCAGAGCCGGGTTATGCCGAACGCGATATGACGCTGCTCTGGCAGCAGGCGGCAGCGGTCATTCGCGAAGTACTGACCCGCAGCGGTCAGAATGCCGCCGACGTCGCTGGATTAGGCATCTCAGCTCAGGGTAAAGGGCTGTTTCTGCTGGATAAAGATCGCAATCCGCTGGGAAATGGCATCTTATCCTCCGATCGTCGCGCTCTGAGCCTGGTGCAGCAGTGGCAGCGGGAAGGCATGCCGCAAAAACTCTATCCTCTCACCCGACAGACGCTCTGGACCGGCCATCCGGTGTCGCTCCTGCGCTGGCTAAAGCAGCATCAGTCCCAGCGCTACGCCGCAATCGGCAGCGTACTGATGGCCCACGACTACCTGCGTTTCTGTCTGACCGGCGAGCTGGCCTGTGAAGAAACGAACATCTCTGAATCCAATCTGTACGATATGCAGGCGGCAGACTGGTCGCCCGCGCTGGCTGAGATGCTGGATATCAGCGAGATCGTGCCGGCGTTGCCCCCGATTGTGGCATCAACGCAGATTGCCGGCTATGTCACCGCGCAGGCTGCTGCCGCATGCGGGTTGCTGCCCGGCACGCCTGTTGTCGGGGGCCTGTTTGACGTCATGTCCACCGCGCTGTGTGCGGGACTGAATGACGCAACGCGCCTGAACGCGGTAATGGGCACCTGGTCGGTGACCAGCGGCATTACCGACTGCATTAGCGATGAAGCAGACTATCCCTACGTTTACGGTCGCTATGCCATTGAAGGCCAGTATCTTATCCACGAAGCCAGCCCGACATCGGCGGCAAACCTGGAGTGGTTCTGTGAACAGTGGGGCATCCGCGACTACCAACAATTAAATCAGTGGGTCGGGGAGCTGGAACCTGCCAGCAGCGCGCTGCTGTTTCTGCCTTTTCTCTACGGCACCAACGCCGGGGCCGACCTGCACGGCAGTTTCTTTGGTCTGCAGGCGGGTCACACGCGCGCGCATCTGGTTCAGGCCATCTACGAAGGCGTGGTGTTTTCCCACCTGACGCATCTCAACCGCATTCTGCAACGCTTTCCTCAGGTCACTGCCCTGCGTCTGAGCGGCGGCCCTACGCGCTCCGCGCCCTGGATGCAGATGTTTGCCGATGCCTGCGGTCTGCGCGTTGAAGTGCCGCAGATCAGCGAAAGCGGCTGTCTGGGCGCGGCACTGGTGGCGTTGACCGGCACCGGTGCTTACGCCTCGCTGCAGCAGGCCCAGCAGGCCCTGGCGCCAGATATCGTCACCTGGCTACCAGACAGCACACGGCATGCCCGTTATCAGCAGAAGTATCAGCGTTATCAGCATCTGATCCGCGTCCTCAGTGACGCACAAGGAGCCCCCTTATGAGCCTGCCTTTACTCCAGCTGGCGCTGGATCATACCGCGCTGGATGCGGCGCTGGATACCGCACAGCAGCTGCATCAGCATGTCGATATCATCGAAGCCGGTACGTTGCTGTGCCTGAGCTGCGGAGTCGAAGCCGTGCGCCGTCTGCGCCAGCAGCATCCGCAAAAAACCCTGGTGGCCGACTATAAAGTGGCGGATGCCGGCGGCACGCTGGCAGACATGGCCTTCTCGGCGGGCGCAAGCTGGATGACGGTCATCTGTGCCGCACCGTTGGCAACGTTTGCCAGCGCGCTGGACGTAGCGCAGCAGCACCAGGGCGATATTCAAATCGAACTGTTTGGTCACTGGACGCTGGACGATGCCCGCCGCTGGCGGCAACTGGGGCTGAAACAGGCCATTTACCATCGGGGGCGGGATGCCCAGGCCAGCGGGCAGCAATGGAATCAGCATGACCTGGATACCATGAAAGCCCTGTCGGACTTAGGTTTTGCGCTCTCCATCACGGGCGGCATTACGCCTCAGGATCTTGCGCAATTTAAAGACATTGACGTGAAAGCGTTTATCGCCGGACGCGCCCTCAGCGATCCCGCCAGCGGCATTCAACGCGCAGCGGAATTCCATCAGGCCATTGCCAGCATTTGGGGAACAGTATGAAACGCCAGCATCCGTTAGGTATTTACGAGAAAGCCCTGCCCGCTAACCTCACCTGGCCTGAACGACTGGCGCTGGCAAAAGCCTGTGGCTTTGATTTTGTGGAAATGTCGGTAGACGAAACCGACGTGCGGCTGGCGCGCCTGAACTGGAGCAAAGAGCAGCGCCTGTCGCTGGTCAACGCCATGATTGAAACCGGCGTGACCATTCCCTCCATGTGCCTGTCGGCGCATCGCCGCTTTCCGTTTGGCAGTCACGATCCGGCGATCCGCCAGCGGGCAGACGATCTAATTGATCGCGCCATCCAACTGGCAAAGGACGTGGGGATCCGCACGATTCAGCTTGCCGGTTACGACGTCTATTACGAACCCCACGATGATGGCACCGTCGCGCGCTTTGCCGAAGGTTTGTCACGCGCGGTGCAACGCGCCGCCGCGGCGCAGGTGATGCTGGCGGTTGAGATCATGGATACCGAGTTTATGAACGCCATCAGCAAGTGGAAAGTCTGGGAGCAGCAGCAGGCTTCTCCCTGGTTTTCCGTTTATCCGGATGTGGGGAATCTCAGCGCCTGGGGCAATGATGTCACCGCCGAACTGACCCTGGGTATTGATCGCATCGCCGCGATTCATTTGAAGGATACCCAACCCGTGACCGCAAGCTCGCCGGGCCAGTTTCGGGATGTCCCCTTTGGTCAGGGCTGCGTGGACTTTGTCGGCGTATTCCGCACGCTTAAGGCGCTGAACTATCGCGGGTCGTTCCTGATTGAAATGTGGACAGAGAAAGCCGAGGAGCCGGTTGCCGAGATCGTTCAGGCCCGGCGCTGGATTGAACAGAAAATGCAGGAAGGAGGTTTAGTATGAGCATAGCCGCCATGAAAGAGCAGGTGCTGGCCGCCAACCTGGCGCTGCCGCGCCATCAGCTGGTGACCTTTACCTGGGGCAACGTCAGCGCCGTCGATCGCGCGCAGGGGCTGATGGCCATCAAACCCTCCGGCGTGGAGTACGACGGCATGACGGTGGACGACATCGTGGTCGTGGAACTGGAAAGCGGCCGGGTGGTGGAAGGCAGTAAAAAACCCTCGTCGGACACCGCGACGCACCTGGCGCTCTATCGCGCCTTTGCGGATATCGGCGGCATTGTGCATACCCATTCACGCCATGCCACCATCTGGGCGCAGGCTGGCCAGGATCTGCCCGCCTGGGGCACAACCCATGCCGACTACTTTTATGGGGCCATTCCCTGCACCCGGCTGATGACGGAGGCCGAAATAGCCCACGACTATGAACACAATACCGGTGAAGTGATTATTGAAACCTTCCGTACGCGCGGCATCAGCCCGACCGCGATTCCTGCCGTGCTGGTTAACGCGCACGGGCCCTTTGCCTGGGGAAAAGACGCCGATAACGCGGTCCACAATGCGGTGGTGCTGGAAGAGATCGCCTATATGGGGATTTTCTCCCGCCAGCTAACGCCCGGTATTACCCACATGCAACAGCCCTTACTGGACAAGCACTTTCTCAGAAAGCACGGAGCAAATGCCTATTACGGGCAGTAATCCACGGTGGTTATCTTACTCAGCAGGAGCGGTTAACTATGAACAGGTCGTTTCGTCTGACGTCCCCTGCCGACCGGCATTATGGTCCGGCGCTTTGGGCAGGGTTTTGGGGCGGCAACGTTGCCAGCTTTGTAAAATGGGGAACGGAGAATCCATTTCCGCCCAGAACGCCTGACAGGGCGATTCCCCCTGCGGAGATGCTGCAGGATATGGGGATCAACGTCAGCAACCTGGTCTATCATTATTCTGGTCACGTGGTGAACTGGGGCGTTGCCGGGGTTCACCACCTGTTCTCAATCGTCTTCGCCCTGCTCTACTGCGCCCTGGCCGAGATCCTCCCGGTCGTGACGCTGGGCCAGGGCGTAGCGTTCGCCCTGCTCATTACCCTGGGCTTTCACGGCGTGATTTTGCCGATGAACGGCTGGGCACCGCCCTTGTGGCACCTGCCGTTAGCGGAAATCGCCTCGGAGACGTTGGGGCATATTCTGTGGATGTGGACGATCGAGATCTTCCGGCGCGCCATGGGCGGGAGCGTCAGTTCGCGCGCGCCCGCGTAGTGCCTGTATCCCCTCAAGTCATCATATTTGTTTAAGAACCCTCTGAAATCCCAACGGCGCACTTCTGAACCTGTGCGCCCAACTTCGTCGATCATCGCCATTTTTTCTGCAAAATCCGGCTATCAGGCAAAACTCTTTTTTCCTGGCTACTAAATGGCGGTTGATAATCGTTAAGGCATTTTTACAATACGGCCTACGCTTAACCCTGACCGGCTCGTTAAGGCGAACGCCGTGATTGAGTAAACTGACAGGCCTGTAACGCTCATGAAAATCGTCTCAATCCAGTATCTGCGCGGCCTGGCTGCGCTACTTGTGGTGCTGGCGCACAACTCATCGCTGTTAGAAAGTCACTGGACCCGGCACATTCCCGGCGCGCTGGGCGTGGACGTATTCTTTATTATCAGCGGCTTCATCATGACGTTTATTACGCATCAGTTTAACGAAGCGCCGACGTCGTTCATGGTGAAACGCTTTTTCCGCATCTGGCCGGTCTTCTTTGTGGTGTGGCTGCTTTCGTTCGTGGTGGTTTATCACGATCGTTCGCTTCAGGAGATGTCCTGTGCGCTCTACTTCTGCCTGCAGGATTACAGCAGCCCCGGGCCGACCTTTGGATTCAGCGCATTAGGTCCGCCGTGGACGCTTTCCTATGAGATCCTGTTCTACGCCGTGTTCACCGTGGCGATGTGCATAAACTATCGCTACCGTAGCTTCCTGTGTGCACTGATTTTCCTCGCCTCCAGCGTGGGCTTTCAGCTGTATTACAACGGCAGTTTTACCTTTTCCTCTCAGGTTTCGCCTGATATGGCAGTGACGCACTGGTGGCAGGCGTGGATCAAACTTATCAGCAATACCATCTGCATGGAGTTTATCTTAGGGATGATGCTGGCTGAATTAATCGTCAGGCAGAAGCTTCCTGAGCTGAATCCTCAGATGCGCAGAATACTGCAGGTGGGGCTGGTACTGGCGTTTGCGACAGCGCTGATGATTGGGCCGCAGCCGTTTGGCCTGTATGGCGGTTTCTGGCTGGCGGCGGCCATTATGAGCATCACGGTGATGCTGGGTTACCGCAAGGAAAGTGGTCATAACCGCACGCTAATTTTCTTTGGCGATATCTCGTATTCGCTCTATCTCATCCACTATCCGCTGATGATACTGCTGATGAACAGCCTGGCGGATAAAGCCTGGACAGACAATCTGATGATTTTCATCCTCTCCATTAGCATCAGCGTGGCGCTGGCCTCCGTGATGTTTTTCTGGATTGAAAAACCCGCCATTAAGGCGGGCAAACGCGTTGCTCACTGGTTATCAACGCCGTTGACGCTGCACAGGCGTTCGTAACCCTTTAAAAGCAGCGGCCGCCTGGGCCACTGCTTCGCCACGATCAGAAGCTCTGCCAGTTATCTTCCTGCGCACCTGCACCTGCCGCCGCAAGCTGGGGACGCTTCAGCACGGGCGCGGCCGTCACGGCGGCTAAAGGCGGCTGAGCGGCGACAACCTGAGCTGACCGGATGGTAAAGGCGGCCACCAGCTGTTGCAGCGTACTGGACTGCTCCGTTAACGAACGCGCAGCGGCAGAAGCCTGCTCCACCAGTGCGGCGTTTTGTTGGGTTACGCTGTCCATCTGATTGACCGCTTCATGGACCTGACCAATGCCCTGCGACTGTTCGCTCGCCGCCACCGCAATCTCATCGACCAGATCGTTTACCTGACGCACGGCATCGTTCATCCGGTTCATATTCTGTCCGACGTCTTCAGCCTGAGCAGCGCCGGTTGCAACGTAGCGCATGGAGGACTCGATCAGTTCTTTGATCTCACGGGCAGAAGAAGAAGAGCGCTGCGCCAGATTACGCACCTCACCGGCGACCACGGCAAAGCCCCGTCCCTGCTCTCCGGCACGGGCGGCTTCAACGGCCGCATTCAGCGCCAGAATGTTGGTCTGGAAGGCAACGCCTTCAATCAACGCAATGATATCGTTGATTTTCGCTGAACTGCTTTTGATATCGGACATGGTGCTCAGCATGGTTTTGACTTTGCCGGCGCTGTCTTCCGAGATTTCACGCGCATTTTTGGACAGCTGACTGGCAAGGCGGGTATTTTCAGCCGTCTGGCGCACGGTTTCGCTCAGTTCAGACATACTGGCCGCCGTTTGCTCCAGCGACGCTGCCTGCTCTTCGGTCCGCGCCGAGAGATCGTCATTACCCGCGGCAATCTGCGACGAGGCCGAACTGACCGAATGCGAAGCCTGCTCAACGGATGACAACGACTGCGCCACATTGCTGACCAGATGATTATAAGCGCTGGCCGTTAAGCCAATTTCATCCCGACGGGTTTCATCCGCCCGCAGCGTCAGATCGAGGCGTTCACTGGCGTTTTCCATGGTGCTGCGAATAGCATTAAGCTGACGACGGATGCTGAAAATGGTTTTCACCGAAAACGCGCCAAGCAGCAGGATAATCAGCAGCGAACCGCCGGACATGCCCCACAAGGTTTGTTGATAAACCTGATTGTTTTGCTGGCTGTACGTGTCACCAATGTCCACATTCAGCTGCAACTGTCGCTTTAACCCCGCTATCAAATCGCGAACAGACTGACCCACACCACTGTCTCCCTGGATCTCGCCCAACGCGATGGCATCATTTTGTGCCCGTGACCCGGCAAAAAAGGTCGGCAGCCTGGCTTCCGCTTCTTTTATCTCCCCAAAGGCTTTTTCGCTCAGGGCCTTGTCTTCAGCACTGGAAATGTCGTGATCAAAGTAATACTGGTTTTGCTTTTTCAGATCCGCAATTACGCCAGCGATATCTTTCTCAAACTGCGCCTGCTTACGTTGATCGGTCGCACTTTGATGGCGATAAAGCAGCAGCGTCAGGGCATTGCTGCTATCGACAAGCTTATTAAGATCGGTAATGGAAGGAATCGTATTTCTCTGCACGTAATCGAAGCGTGATTGAAATCCTGTTACCACCGTGATCGCCACCACAGCCAGAACAGCCAGTGATGCGGCAAGGAGGGAGAAGGTCAGGAAAAGTCGCTGTGTAATGGTCATTGTTTGTTCCGCCTGGTCGTTAAAACGAAAATGCTTTGTGCATTAAATGTACGCACATAAAGACTATCGGCATGTACCTGACAAAACTGAGCGTCTTCGTTTAGGTATTGTTTACATTATGTAACGGCACAGCCTGTTTAGCGGCGACAGGAGGAAAAAGTGAGATTGAGAGAGGCTTGCCCGGCGTCAACCGGGCAAGAATGAAGACTTAAAACAGTACCGAATAGTTCAGCCCAAAGGTGCGTCCCCGGCCTTTGTACTGATACAACGACGGCGAGCCATAGGTCGGGCTGTAAAACAGCGGCGCACGCTGTCCCCACACCGTGGTGTAGTCGCGATCCAGCAGATTCTCGACGCTAAAGCTCAGCTTGCCCACCGGCAACTGGTAGCTGCCGATAAAATCAACGGTGGTATAACCGTCAATTTTGTTGCCGCCGTTATCGGTCAGGTCAAACGACTGCGTGCTTTGCAGGCGCAGGCTCCAGGGATCCGGTGACCAGCCAACATAGGCAGTGGCTTTCGATGGACTGGCATAAATGACATCCCACTTCTTCCAGCCGCCCTCTTTTTTGGTTTCAGACTTGACCAGGTTGAAGTTGACGCCGGTGCTCCAGTTGGTATCGGGGATGAAGTAATCCACCGCACCTTCCACGCCATAAATACGGCGCTTGTCATCGTCCACGTTAATGGTCATATCGCTGCGGTTGACCGAAATCGATTTGTCTGACAGCGAATAGTAGGCGGCTAACTGCGTGCGCAGGTCATTACCGGTGTAACGCCAGCCCAGCTCGTAAGAATCGACTTTGATGCCCTGAAGCTTCGACTGATCGACATTAACGCTGTTCAACAACTGGTAGTTGCCGTTTTGCAGACGATAGGTGCCGTTGCCGTAATACTTGCCCGGATCCGGCAGTTCAACGCCTTGCGAGAAGTTGAACCATGCCTGCTGGCGCTCGGTGATATGCATCAGGATACCGGCGTTGTACAGGGCGTTGTCGTAATCCGTTGAGCCGCCTGGAATCGCATCGGCCGAACGCGCCGTGCCATTAGCAATCGCCTGCTGCTGGGCATAGCCGACAAAATCGTCCACCTTGTTTTCGGTGTACTGATAACGTACGCCGCCACTCAAGGTAAAGGTATCGTTGATGTCGTAGCTGGACTGCAGGAAAGCCGCCAGGTTAGTAATGTCATAACCTGGATAGCGTCCGGTGGTGTAAATGCTCTGGTTGTTCAGGCCACCCGAGGCGGCCGACTGTGCCAGATCAAAGAACATCTGATTGGAACTAAAACGTTCATGATCGGCATCAACACCGTAGGTCAGCTGCAGGTTGTCGAGCGGTTTACTGGTGATTGCCAGCTTGCCGCCGTACTGGTCAGTATCCTGTTTAGAGGAAGAGAGGCTGGTCACCCGCCCGCCGGACACCGTTGGGAAGGGATAAAACGCCAGAGACTCATCACGATAGTAGACCTGGCCCACCAACTCCTGCCCCAGGAAATCGGTATTTGAGTACTGCAGACTGACCAGGTGGCGCTCGGTGCCGGGAATACGGTCTGAGTTCAGTCCTTTACTGGTGTAGGCGTTACCGTTTCCGGTCACCGCCGAAAAGTTTCGCCCAAGAAAGAGGCCATAATCGTCATCGCCCTGGCTCTTGTAGTATTGCGTCACCAGCTGCAACTGCTGGTGATCGTCAATCTCAAGCGTTCCGGTGCCCATCACGTCCAGACGATCGGAGTATTGCAGGCCCGTCTGGGTGTTATCGAGCAGAACAGAATCGCCGTTGCCGGCATACCAGCCACCAAACTTCTGGTAGGCCACCGACAACCTTCCCGAGGCGCGGTCATTGCCGCCCGAGATCGCGCCCGCGACGCGCTCATCGTGATCTTTACTGTTGTTAAACCCGGTTTTGGTGCCGGTTTCAAACTCAAACTGGGTGCCCGGCTGGCCTTTTTTGGTGACGATATTGATCAGGCCACCGGTGCTGCCCCCGCCGTACAGCGAGGTCGAACCCGAGATCACCTCAATGTGATCGATGTTAAAGGGATCGATCGAATCCAGTTGGCGGCTGTCTGTGCGCGAAGAATTCAGGCGAACGCCGTCCACCAGCACCACTATCGCGCGGCCGCGCATGTTCATGCCGTAGTTGGTTCGGCCCTGGCTACTGACGTCCAGGCCCGGCACCAGCTGCGCCAGCGCATCTTTAAACTCTTTGCCGCCCTGGACTTGTTGCTCCAGTTCGGCCCCCTCAATCACCCAGGTGGTTTGGGCCATTTCTGCCACCGTACGGTGCGTACGGCTGGCCGAAACCACCATGTCATTTTCACTGGTTTGCTGTGCGACCGCGGGTGCCATCATGGCTAACAGCAGCGGATTAAGCAGCCAGATATTCTTGTTTTTAGTCTTCATTTTCGTTCCTGCGTGCGAGGTTAAGGCTTACCCCAAGGACTCGGTATAGTTTTTAATGGACGCAGCGCCGTGCTGCGGTTTTTCCCGGCTGACGCTGCGCCACTGGATCAGGGCGGGCGGCGTGCTGAGATCGAACAAATCACGCCCCAGTGCGCGATTCAGAATACGGGCGGATCGCCACGCCATCAGGCTGAGCTGAGGCTCTGCGATACCGTGGGTTTGCATACTGGCGTTCACCGCAAAGATGTTATTTTCTTTTGGCCCGCTCCACTCAAGCGTGAAGTCCTCACGCACGCTGAACGTGCACTCATCTTTCATGGTCAGGCGGCTCATCAGGGGGGAGAGCAGTTCTGGCAGCGCAGGCCGATAGCCGGTGGCGAAAATCACCACATCGCATTCGATAAGGTCGTAGCCCTGGTCAAGCTGATGCTGCAACTGAAGCTGCCAGCCCTGGTGATGACTGTTGAGTTCAATGACCGAGCGGCTCGGCAGCAGGTGCGCATTGCGCGGCTGACGCTGCACTTCAAAGCGATGATACAGCTCGCGATAAATCGTCAGCAGGGAATCTGCCGTGATGCCGTCCGAGGTCATCTTCTGTTCAGCCAGCATTTTCTGTCGGGCAGCCTCGTTCAGACCGACAAAGCTGGAAACGTACTCTGGCGTGAAGTATTCGTTGGCGAAAGCCGCCTCATCCAGGGCGTTGAAATTATTACGGCGCGATACCCAGCTGACCTCAGCCGGTTCACCCCATTCACCCCGGAAGGCGTTGAGGAACAGATCGGCGCCACTCTGACCGCCGCCAATCACCGCCACGCGCTTGCCGCGCAGGTCGGGTTTACGCAGGCTCATTTCGCTGGCGTGGAAGCAGGTGGCGCTGATGCGGTTGACGCAGGGCGGCAGGTAGGGCTGCTTGCCAATGCCCAGACAGATGTTGCGGGCATAGCTTTCCTCACCGTTGCTGTGAATCACAAAGCGTTTATTGGCCTCATCAAAATCAATGCGTTCCACCCTGTGATTAAAGCGCAGGTTGTGCATGCCCTCAGCGGCCCAACGCAGATAGTCGGAAAACTCATCGCGCGAGACGGTACGTAACTCGGTGGTCATGAAGCGGTAAAACTTTTTACGCTTCACCAGATAGTTCACAAAGCTGAACGGGCTGGTGGGCGCGACCGCGGAGACCAGATCTTTTAAAAACGAGGTCTGCATATGGCAGTCAGGCACCAGCATACCGGGATGCCAGGCAAAATCCGGCCGGCTGTCTAAAAACTGGCTGGTAAAGCCTTCAGCTTCGTGTGCCAGCGCCGCGATACTCAGGTTAAACGGGCCAATGCCAACGCCAATAAAATCAACAGTGTTTGTCATGATTCAGTCCTTGGTAACCAGCCACAGCGGGTTTTGCAGATTTTCCAGGTAATTGGGCAACATACGGCTTCCGCCGTCCTGATCGGGCCAGGTGAGTTTTACCGGGTTCAGCACGACACGAATGATTTGTGGCTTGAAGAGTGAGAAAAGCGCAAAACGCGCCGACAGTTGCGGATGGTCCTGCATATAGTCGCTCAACACTGCGGCAAGCAGTTGGTAAAAGCGTCGTTCCGGAACGCCAAGGCGCGCCATTAACGGCGAAATAAAACGCAGGACCGTGACAAAGTGGCCAGTCTGCAAATCATGAATCAAATAGTCAGCACTCAGGCGTGCCGTCACATCGCGGACGTCCTGAGGCAGAGAGTCCATCTCCGGAAAATCGTCCTTTACCAGACGCATATCGCCCTGAAAATCTTTCAGCAATACGCGCTGGGGTACGCCGTCTTTCATCGCCAGCGTAATATTTTGCCCGTGTGCGATCAGCGCCACGCCGTAACGGCATAACAGGTGATACAGCGGCACCACCGCCACGCGGAACATCTGACTTAGCCAGGCCTCGGCGCTCAGGCCCGAGCGGGCAATGTAGGCGCCGATAAGCGGCTGGTTGTTTTCATCGCACTCCATCAGCGTGGCCATCAGAATTGGCGTTTCGTCCGCGTGCAGCCAGCGCGAAGGATTTTCACGCCAGATCACGCCCAGCATTTCCTGGTAGCGATAGGGGGCTTCGGGCAACGCGGCGTAGCCGCGATGGGAAACATAACCGGCGGCCGGTTCGCCCAGGATCACCGCCCCGCTCTGCTGCAGCGTACTGTCCGTGGCAAAGACGTTTTGTAGCCAGCGGGAGGCCAGCGGGCCCGCCGCGATATATTTGCCCGGAATACCGCGATAGCAGGAGGTGTTGTAAATGGTAAGCGGCAGTTTGATATCCAGCCCGCCCTGACGGCTGGCGTTGGTGAGCGTGCGCAGTGACTGTTGCGCCAGCCAGCTATCGCCGAATTCACCCAGCGACAGCATATTGCCCGTGGCCAGATCCGCAACAAAATCGAGCGCGATTTTTTGCTGCCACTGCCAGGGATGTACCGGCAAAGGCAGCCAGCTGTCGTCCAGCCCCTGCGCCTGCCAGACCTCGGTGAAACGCGTATATTCGGCGCTGTCCATCGCAGCCTGCAACAACTGCTGGATGTCCAGCTCGCTGTCGCAGCGCCAGACCATATGATCGCGCTTTACCGCCAGCCAGTGCAGGCGGAAGGGATTCATGTATTCCGGTGCGTAGCGCACCAGCGCCTCTTGTCCCCATCCGCGACGGCCTTTATTAAAGGCAAACTTGGGGTGCCCGCTGAGCAGGCACTGCAGGCGGTCGGCATCCATATTAATCAGCGCATCGGCACTCATGCCCTGACGTGCCTGCATAAGCTGAAGATCGCCGCGCAGCGTGGCGTAAAGATCCTGCATATGTTCCGCCACCGTGGCATCGCTCATCGACAGCACCGGCTGTAACTGGCACAGCAGCGTCTGCGCCAGTACCGGCTCATCCGCACAGCGCAGGCTTTGTGCATCAATCCATAACCAGCCCCAGATGCCCCGCTCGGCGGTGAACTGCCATTCGGCACCCGGCAGGCTGATGCAGTAACGGTTGTCGTCCTGCGGCTGGGCCTGAAAGACCTGCTCGTACTCCAGCTCGGCCAGCATTTTTGCCACCAGCTGACGGTTAACCGTTTCCCAGGCGTGCGAATTCATCACAGTCCCACCTCGCTGAAGAAACGGGCGCGCTGGGTCATCACCAGGCGAGAGCGCTTGTGCGGAAAGTCGAATTCTTTCACGGTGGTATAGCCCGCAGGTTCAAGGTGACGAAACAGGCGCTGATTATCCGCCCGCGGTTCCAGCACCAGGCGCTGGGTTTGCGGATTATCCAGTAAGAGATAGTGGCTGATGCCGCGCAGCCAGCTCTGCACAAAGTGCGGCCCGCGCCACTGGGGCTCACCCACCAGCAGATGCAAACCGCGATCGTACGGCTGCCAGCTGTAGTGACGTCCGATACGATCTTCCGCCGCCCAGTAAATTTCAAAGTAGCTGAAGGGCTCGTCATCAAAACAGCCAATCAGCGGAAAGGCATAGCTGCTGGTGAGCTGGCGTTCAAGATAGGCGGTCTGAGTGGCCAGCGATCCGCTCTGCTCCCAGAAGTAATCCACGCGCGGATCGTTCATCCAGCGGGTAAACGCTTCGGCATCCCGGGCAGGATCGGCCACGCGGAAGCTCAGCGTTCGCCGTACGCGCGGATCGTAACGGCGATACACTTCGCCATCAGGTCGCGCTGGGCGCTGGGGAAAATAGATCTCACGTTCGTCATCAAATACCATCTCGCCGGAGGCCTGCTGACGGGGAGCTGACAACCACAGCGGCAGTTGCCAGAACGTCTCGCGGTGGACAATATCGCTTTTCAGTGCCGCAAACAGCGCCAGCGCCTGTGGCTCTTCACGCCACTCTGCGAAGGGCAGCACCACGGCAGAAAGCTGCGGGGCAGCGATAAACATCTGATCCAGTGCATCACGCAGCCAGCCTTCGGGCAGTGGACCGGCAAAATGCAGCACCGCACTGTTGTCCTGTCCCCAACCCAGATTCAGGGTTTTTCCTGACTTTTCGCAACGCAGGCCGTGGCCGCTGTGAACAATCGTTGCCTGAGACATTTAGCGCTCCTGAGACAGCAGTGGATTGATGAAGTTGAAGTAGATCACCGACGGATCGACGATGGTGTTTTCATTGTGATCGTGCAGGTAACAGAAGAAGTTACCCTTGACGTTCCAGTGCGGGCTTTCCAGCACGTAATCCAGGCAGCCCTTGTGCGTAACCTCGTTGCGTAGCGCACTTAACGCATCGCGTACCCGCGCCATCAAATGGGTTTCACTGTCCATGCCCGCCGCCCCCAGTGCCGCCGTGACGGCAAAGGTCGAATTCACTAACAGGTAATAGGGGAAGTAGCGCAGCAGCTGCTCGCGACTAAAGACGTTTTCCGCCTGCGCTTCGCCAATCATGTCCAGCCAACCTGCGGCGTGGGGCATAAAGGCGCTGCCCTGACAGTCGCGATAAATCAGACCAACCGGCAAATCCTGCTCCATTTCCACCAGGATATTTTGCTGATGAGCTAACAGCACCAGGCCGTAATCCGCTTCGGCGGTGAACAGGGGTTTCAGCACCTGCTGACAATAGGCGTCGACCCAGGCATGTGCGGCCTGTTTTTCGCTGATGTGCAGACGCTGGCTCAGGCGTTTTACTGCGGCAGACAGCAGTGAGTCGCCGCCGTCCGGCGCGGACTGCGTCAGAGAGACCAGCACGTTGGTCTGGCTCTGCGGCCTGTCGACAATCAGGTTTTCACGCAGTGCGAACAGGCTCTCTTCCATAATCGTGCCCTTCGCATCGCGCAGTCCAGCCCAGCCATCTTCCTGCATCACGCGAAATGCCGGGAAGCGTGCCTGCATGTCCTGCCAGCGTTCGGTCTGCGCCAGACGCGCCAGTCGCATGCCGCGTTTGACCTCTTTGACCGACAGGGTGCGGACGGAGTTTGTCAGCCGCACGCTCAGGGAAAACTTGATCATGTCGCGGCTGGTGGCGCAGTACAGCGAACGCGATGAGGTGGTGGGCAGCCAGGGCGCACCGGCTTCACCCAGGTCAGTAACCAGGCCTTTTTCCACCAGTTGCTGACACCAGGTCTGCTGGAGCAGAGCGTCCGCCTGCCAGGGATGGAGCGGGAACAGCCATTGCCGATCGGTGAGCGCATGCAGTAACTGCGGCGCGTTTTCTGCCGCAAAGCGCGTCAGGCGCTGCTGCAACGTCAGCTGCAGGCTGTCCCCCGCCAGCTGGTCTTTATCCACCGCAAACCAGCGTAACGGGAAATGTGGCGCAAAATCAGGCAGGTAACGCTCGGCCTGCTGCTGCGTAAAAGGTTCATGTGATTTGGGTGCCGGATGGAAGGCGTGCCCGACCAGCAGGGCCTGCTCTGCTTCGGCAAAGTTCAGGGCTTTCTCACGCAGGCCGCGCCAGTCATGGCGGGCAGCCGTTGCCTCAGCGGTATGCGCATGGCTTTCCATCACGCGCTGGTAAAACGCCTCACAGCCGGGAGCGGGGAGCTGTAGCTGATGTTGCAGCTTATCGACAATCAGTCTGGCAACGGTGGCGAACGTCACCGTCTCGCTGCCAAGGTGAGTGACCAGCCGGGCCGGGAAGGCAAACCGGTGATGCTGGGTAGGAGAAAAGTAAGCCACCCTAAAGTGTAGGGCCTTTTCTTCCGCCAACGGAATCACTAACTCGGCGGGTTCACCCTGGCGGAGTCGCCAGTCCTTGGTTTCACGGATCAGGGAATTCAGGAAGCACTGTGCGGCCACATCCCAGGATCCATTGTGCGTCGATTGAATCATTATCAAACAATTTCCAGGCGTTATGATAATGCGAATTCTGCCGATAACAGTTCTCATTATCAATGACAATTGTTAGAATTGGCGGAATAAATTTTACAAATACATACAACAAAGATACGGGTTAGTAACATCGTGACATCTCTTGAACTGACCGCCACGCCGAAAAAAGCATTATCTAACTGGCCCTTAGCGATAAGCGCCGGACTGCTGGGCGTCGGACAGAATGGTTTGCTGGTCGCTATCCCGATGCTGGTTGCGCAGACCAGTTTAAGTCTTTCGGTCTGGGCGGGATTGTTAACGCTCGGCTCTATGCTGTTTTTGCCCTCATCGCCGTGGTGGGGAAAACAGATTGCGCGTCTCGGCAGCAAACCGGTCGTGCTGTGGTCACTGGCCGGTTATGGCGCAAGTTTTATGCTACTCGCTATGGGCTGCGCACTTCTTTCCACGCGGGCGGTCAGTGCGCCGATTGGATTAGGCATACTAATTATTGCCCGGGTGATCTACGGCCTGATGGTGTCGGCGATGGTCCCGGCGTGCCAGGTCTGGGCGCTAAACCGTGCCGGTGAAGGCAAGCGCATGACGGCGCTGGCGACCATCAGCTCCGGGCTGAGCTGTGGCAGGCTGTTTGGCCCGCTGTGCGCGGCCGGGATGTTGGTGATCCATCCCCTGGCACCGCTGGTGTTACTGGTCGTTGCGCCGTTGCTGGCGCTGGCTATGTTGTTGCCGTTGCGCGGTACCGAGCCACAGCCTGCGGTGGCGCGCAGGAATGCCCGCCTGCGCATCGATTGTCTGCCCTACCTGCTGTGCGCTCTGCTACTGGCGGCCACGGTCAGCCTGATGCAGCTGGGTCTTTCCCCAGCGCTGGCAAGGCCGTTTGGGGGTGATACCGCCGCGATAAGCCACCAGGTTGCCTGGCTGCTGAGCGTGGCGGCGGTTGCCTCACTGGCAGCCCAGTTCACGGTGTTGCGACCACAGTTACTGACGCCGCTTGCGCTGTTGCTGAGTGCAGGGCTGTTGATGTCTCTGGGTCTGGCGATGATGCTGAGCACACCGCTCTGGCTGTTTTACACCGGCTGTGCCCTGCTTTCGTTTGGTGCTGCACTGGGTACGCCTGCGTATCAGCTGCTGCTAAATGACAGGCTGGCAGACGGTGCCGGTGCGGGCTGGATAGCCACCAGCCATACCTTAGGCTACGGATTGTGCGCGCTGCTGGTTCCCCTGGTGTCGCAGTCACAGGGCGAAACAGCGCTGATCGGTGCCGCATTCAGCGCTGCCCTGCTGTTCGTGGCGATGTCAGGTGTGATCTGGCGTGCACGTCGCCGCTCAACCTTATCGGCTCATTAACCAAAAGGAACGACGATGGCTGAAGCCTATAGCTACCGCCTGTTTGACGTAAAACTGGCACGTAAGCGTCATCTTTCTCCCTCAATGCTGAGCCTGGTGTTCAACGGGCCTGACGTGGCGCAGATGAAGTCTGACGCGCCCGATCAGCGGATCAAAATTTTGCTGCCGGCAGAAGATGGCAGCATGCCTGCGCTTCCCAATGATGGCGAGTGGTACCAGACCATTCTGTCGCTACCAAAAGAGAAGCGCCCGCTGTTGCGCACCTATACGCTGCGTCATCTCGATCCTGAGCGCCAGGAGTTGACGATTGAGTTTGTCAGCCACGGTACGGAAGGCCCGGCATCGGCCTGGGCCATCAATGCTGAACCGGGTGACAGCCTGGTGATCGTTGCGCCCAATGCGGCCTGTGAATCTGACAGCGGCGGATATGAATGGACGCCGCCGGATGCGCTGCGTAATGCGTTACTGATTGCCGATGAAACCGCATTACCCGCGGCGAAAGGCATTCTGGAAAGACTGTCCCGTCAGGAAAATCCGCCTCGGGTTCAGGCCTTTTTTGAAGTCCCGGATGCGGAAGACTGCGTCGATCTGCACGCCTATACCTTTGCCGACATCGTCTGGTTGCCGCGAAAACCTGCATTTGCTTCACACGGGGAATGCCTGGTTGAGGCAATAAAATCCCGGGTTAACGTTCCCGATGGCGGCCGCCAGCAGGACGTACAGGAAGAGGCAGAAGGCGAACTGCTGTGGGACCGTGCTCAGGGCCGCAACACGGAATTTTACGGTTGGGTCGCGGCCGAATCGACCGTGGTGAAGCGATTACGTCGCCACCTGATAGGGGAGCGCGGCGTCGATCGCGACGCGATTAACTTTATGGCTTACTGGGCCAAAAAGCGGGCACACTAAACACCGCCTTTGGGTTGGCGCATTCAGGGAAACAGGGATGATTTCTGGACGTTGTTTATGCGAAACGGTCGTTTTTAAGCTGGCTCAGCAACCCAGCCATTTTTACCGCTGTCACTGTTCGCTGTGCCGCCGTCAGACCGGTACCGGCCATAACCTGGCCACGCTGGTTCATGCCGATCAGTTTAGCTGGCTGGCCGGTGAAGCCGATATTAGCAGTTGGCGTCGCCCGCAGGGATACCGTAATGACTTCTGCAGGCACTGTGGCTCAACGGTGCCGAACCTGTTGCGCGGCCGCCCCCTGATCTGGCTACCGATTGGGCTGTTAGATGAAGACCTTGCGTTGCAGTGTGCAGGCGATTACTGCCTTGAGGATGCGATGTCCTGGGACATTCAGGAGGTAAAAAACGGATATCCGCACGCGCCAGATTCGCTGGATGCCCTGCTCCTTGCGTTGAACGGTGACAAATAGCCCCTGAAGACGCGTTCCTCATCGCGATCCTTCTGTCACGAACGGGTGGCGTTTTTCAGCAGATCGAGCAGGGTGACAATTTGTGGATCCAGCGTCAGGATGTCTTTCTTAATCAGTAAGTGCAGCGGGGTGGCACGACGAACGCCGTGCTGTAAGGGCAATATTTTCAGTGTTCCCTGCGCCAGTTCATGTTCGATGCGCTCGAAGGGGATCCAGCCATAACCCACCTGGTGCACCACCGCCTCTACCGCCGCCTCAATCGTCGAAAACGACCAGTAATCGCCATTGCTGCTCTCATCCTGCACGGTGAAATGTTCCCGGTCGGCAATGCGAATCAGTGGATACTGTGCCAACCGTTCTTCATCCAGGATGCCGCCATGCTGATGCAAGGGATGGTCGCAGTGCGCCACGGCGACGAAATCCACATTCATCAACCACTCTCCCCGCCCGGCCATATCCTGGCGCTGGGTCACCACCATCACGTCGGCCTCAGCGTAATCGGTGTTGGTTTCCAGCACCTCGGTCAGGTTGATCTGAGTATGAGGATGGCATTTCTGAAACGTCTTAAGGACGGAAAACAGTCGGCGACGCGGAAAGATGCTGTCAACCACCAGATCCAGCTTTGTTCTGACGCCGCTGCGTATTGATCCCGCAAACGCCTCCAGTGAATGAAAAGCTTTCAGTAGCGGGCGCACCTGCGCCAGCAGCAACTCGCCTGCGGGCGTCAGCACCGCCTTGCGCCCCTCTGCATGCAACAGCGTAATCCCTATGCGCTGCTGCAACATCGCAAGGTTATAGCTGACGGATGACTGACTGCGGTTGGTCAGACTCGCCGCTCTGGCAAAACTGCCCTCTCGCACCACCTTGTCTAACAGGCTCCACTGCTCCAGTGTGGTTTTATGCATAACCCATCCAATTTTTGAATCAATTTCATCATAAATTAGCGTTTTTAATTCACAAAGTGAATGGGTAAGCTGGTTCCAATCACAGAGGAGAACAAATAATGAGCAAATTCGACAAACACAATCTTGACGGTTTCATCGGTAAACATCTGGTTTATACCTATGACAATGGCTGGAATTACGAGCTGTATATTAAAAACGAAAACACCATCGATTACCGTATTCACAGCGGCATGGTGGGCAACCGCTGGGTGAAAGACCAGCATGTCTATATCGTCTGCGTCGGTGAAGACATCTATAAAGTGTCCTGGACTGAACCGACCGGCACCAGTGTCAGCCTGATTGCCAACCTGGGCGACAAGCTGTTTCATGGCACCATCTTCTTCCCGCGCTGGGTCATGAATCATCCTGAACGCACCGTCTGCTTCCAGAACGATCATCTGGACGAAATGGCGCAATACCGCGATGCCGGACCGACTTATCCAATAGAAGTTATTGATGAGTTCGCGACTATCACTTTTGTCCACGATGCGGGAAAAAATAACGATGACGTGATTGCCTGCGCGGCGAGTGAATTACCTGCTAATTTCCCTGAAAATTTGAAAAAATAATTAGCGATTAAAGGGGGACTCCCCCTTTTTTTTAAAAAAGACGCACACAGCAAATTCGAATTTATTGATCCGCTATTTTTCTTTTTTAAAAAAACCGTCGGCGACATATTTTCTTTCACTCATCATATTTATCCGACCCTCACACTGTTTTATTCTGAGCCATTCGCTTTTCTCCCGTCGCGATAACAACCTGAGGCCCAGAATGAAAATCATTTTGCATGTTCCTGATAAAAACCGCATTGCTCACGCCCTGGCTAATGCTGGCAATCTGCTTAAAGAAGAGGATTTTGACGGGGATATCGCCATCGTTTTTAATGGCGACGCGGCAGGTGATGTAACTGGCAGGACGATTTCAGATGCCCTTAAGAATGCGCCGGGCGTTACGCTGTTACTCTGCAATAACGCCCTACGGGCACAACATATTGACGTCAGCATGCTGCCATCCCACTTTCGCGTCGTTCCAGCCGCCATAACCTACATTATTGAACAACAGTCGCGGGGCGCTTTATACGTTCGCCCCTGAACGGCCTTCACTCCAGGGGTTTACTTTTGGCCAACCACTCAATACCGCGCAGCATACCAGCCCAGTAGAAGCGCGGTAAAAACCAGGCCTTTAGCCACCATGCTGCGCGGCTGGGACGGGCCGAATGGAACGGAAAAGTCGGCAGCAGGCGGTTGCCATAACCAAACTCAGCCAGCACGACTTTGCCTTTCTCCACGGTAAGCGGACACGAACCGTAGCCATCGTAACGCGTTTGCGGGATTGCCCCGTTAACGACCTGCCTCAGGTTTTCGGCCACGACCACGATCTGTTTACGCGCCGCTGCGGCCGTCTTGGCGTTCGGCGTTGAACAGCAATCGCCTAAAGCAAAAATATCGGGCCAGCGGCTGTGCTGCAGCGTTTCTTTGTCGACATCGCACCAGCCAGCAGCATCTGCCAGACCGCTTTCGGCAATAAAGTCTGGCGCAGCCTGAGGCGGGACAACATGGAGCATATCGAACGGCAGGGTAACGTCACGCGTGCTGCCGTCGGGATCGGTGAGAGCAAACGTCGCCTGCTTATTGATTCCATCGACGGCGGTCAGCGTATGTCCAAAATTGACCTGCGCCTGGTATTTCTCCAGACAGGCCTTCAGCGGCGGAACAAATTCAGGCACGCCGAAAACGACCTGACCTGCCAGGCAGAACTGAATGTTGATCTGTGCCAGACGGTCCCGTCGCAGCCAGTAATCGGCGGAAAGATAGAGCGCCTTCTGCGGCGCACCCGCGCACTTTATCGGCATCCCTGGCTGGGTAAAAATGGCTTTTCCCTGCTTCAGGTTTTGCACCAGTTCCCATGTATAGCGCGCCAAATCGTATCGGTAGTTTGACGTGACGCCGTTGCGGCCCAGGGTTTCACTCAGGCCCCTGATTTTATCCCAACGCAGCATCAGACCGCTGGCGATAATAAGATAGTCGTAACCTATTTTTTGGGCCGTTGCTGTTTCAATATATTTCAGATCCGGTGAAACATGCGTCACGGCATCGTGAATCCAGTTCACGCCTGACGGAATAACGTCACTCATGCGTTTTCGGGTTTTTTCAGCGGAATATAATCCGGCCCCCACCAGGGTCCAGGCCGGTTGATAATCATGTTCTTTCTTTGGCTCAATTAGCGTTATTTTGATGTTTTTAATGCGTTTCTTAATACTTGCGATGACGCCAATTCCAGCTGAACCACCACCAATAACAACAAGATGCGGGTGATGGAGATTATTTTTATCATTCATGCAGGCCTCCCTTTCATTTAAACCTAGTGGATAGCACGACAGAGATAAAGCAAATCAATAGACTTTAAAGTTATAAAAAAACTCTATTATAATATTTAGCTATATGATATAGCTAAAAGAAATAATGAGTTGACAGTCATTTTTACGATCTCTTTAATAGCGTAAAAATAGCGCCAGGAATGAAAATGATTATTCAGGAATTCACCCATTTTTCAGCCCTCACGGTGAGCCTGTTAATTATTACAGGCATCGCCGTAGGTTTTTTTCTGGCGCTGACCGGCGGCGGCGGATCGGTTATGTGCGTGCCGTTGCTGCTGTATCTGGTAAAGATGCCCGACACGCATCGGGTCATCGGCACCAGCGCCATTGCGGTGGCGTTCAGCGCCCTGATCAATCTGTTTGCCCATAGTCGTAAAGGCAATGTCAGATGGGCAACGGGCGCGAGAATTTCTCTTGTGGCGGTCTGCGGCGCCCTGCTCGGAGCCGAACTGGGAAAAATCGTCAGTGGACAATACCTGCTACTGCCGTTTTCCCTTTTGATGTTCACCGTGGCGCTGATGATGCTGAGAAAACAGTCCCCTGTGCCCGGGGCTTCCGCGCCAGACAGGTACTTTGCCCCCGCTATCGTCTGGGGAAGCGTACTGCTGCTGGGCACACTGGCCGGATTTATGGGCATTGGAGGGGGATTTTTGGTGGTGCCCGCGCTTGTCTGGTTGTTCCGCTTTCCTGTGGTGGAGGCAATAGCAACCTCGCTGATGGTGGTGTTCGCCATGGGGATTTCGACCAGCGCAAGCTATGCCCTGGCGGGCAAAGTTTCTGTGGTGATGACGAGCTACCTCATTGCTGGCGGCCTGCTGGGCGGCTTAGTCGGTGTCGCGGTGGCCAGCCGGCTGAAAAACAATGCGCGCGCGATCAATGCCGTCTTTTCAGCCATGTTGATCGTAATGGCCAGCTACATGTTGCTTAAAAATCTCTGAATAAACGGGAACAGGTTATGAATATCCGCCATTTTAATGCGCAAATCGCGTTTTCCGATGCACCACGTGCAGAGGATTTCAGCCAGTTGCACCAGTGGGGCTTTGAGGTTGTGATTAATAATCGGCCTGATGAGGAAGAAGGCCCCTTTCTGCCTCATCAGCAGGAAAAGGCGCTGGCTGAGCAACTGGGCATGGACTATGTCTATATGCCCTTCACCTTTGACACGCTGAGCTGGGAAGCGGTTGAGGCTTTTCATCGTCGGATTAAACGCGGTGCAAAAATCTTTGCACACTGTCGGAGTGGTGCGCGATCGCTTAGCCTGTTTTTACTGCATGAGTTGCGCGAAGGCCGGATAAATGAGGCCGAATTTCGGGCTACCTGCCAACAGTTTGGTGCCGACGCCGATAAGCCCCTGGCCTGGTATGCAAACAGGCTGCGCCATCCGCCTCAGGCAGAGGTGTACCATTTCTATGAACCGGAGAGCGGGAGCCTGCAATATGTGATTGCTGACGGACAAACCCGGCGCTGCGCCATCATCGATCCGGTGCTGGACTTTGATCGCCGCTCGGGAGCGGTATCCAGTCAGCAGGCCCAACGCATTCTGGATTTTGTTCAGCAAAAAAACTGGCAGGTTGCGTGGGTTCTGGATACCCATCCTCACGCCGACCACTTCTCTGCCGCCGCCTGGCTGGCCGGGAAAACCGGTGCGCCTACCGGCATCGGTGAAAAGGTCACTGAGGTGCAAAGGCTGTGGCAAACTCTCTATAACCTGCCCGGCCTGACGCCAGCTGAGAAAATCTGGGACACCTTATTCAGGGACGGCGAGGTGTTTTACATCGGCAATCTGCGGGGTGAAGTCATTTTATCTCCCGGCCACACGCTGGCATCGGTGACCTATCACATCGCCGACTGTGCCTTTATCCACGACACGTTTTTTATGCCCGACAGCGGCACAGCGCGGGCTGATTTCCCCGGCGGCAGCGCTGCCGTATTATGGGACAGCCTGCAACGCATTCTGCAGTTACCAGACGACACACGTTTATTTACCGGTCATGATTATCGCCCTGACGGGCGCGACGTGCAGTTTGAAAGCACGGTACGTGAGCAGCGGGAAAACAACCCGTGGGTGGTTGATCAACACCAACAGAGTTTTATTGCCCGGCGGCAGCAGCGTGATGCCACGCTTCCGCTGCCAGAACTCATGCTAATGGCTCTGCAGGTGAATATTCACGGCGGGCGATTACCTGAACCCGAGAGCGACGGCGAGCGCTATCTGAAAATCCCGCTAAACCGCTTTTAACGCAAGACGTAAGCACTGCACTGAGAAGGGTGGATAATGCATATTGACCTGATTCATTTTACACCGCTGCAAAGCCTGGCAGGTGGGCTGCTGATTGGCGCGGCGGCAGGCATGCTGGTGCTGTTTTGTGGCCGCATAGCCGGTATCAGCGGCATTCTGGGCGGTCTGCTTAAACGCCGCTCATCAGACAAGCCCTGGCGGCTGGCCTTTATTGCGGGCCTGGTCCTGTCGCCGCTGGTGTTCCAGCTGTTCAGCGCCCTGCCCGCCATTGAAACGGAAGCGTCATGGGGACGTCTGGTACTCGCCGGCGTGCTGGTGGGATGGGGTGTTCGCCTGGGCTCGGGCTGCACCAGCGGTCACGGCGTATGTGGATTATCGCGGCTGTCACTGCGCTCACTGGTGGCGACGCTGGTCTTTATGTTAACCGCCATGCTGACCGTTGGCGTGATGGGCCACGGGTGAATATCAGGAGGAACAATGGCCGTTTTATTTTCGCTGCTTAGTGGGCTGTTATTTGGCACGGGCTTAATCGTCAGCGGCATGGCGAACCCGGCCAAGGTTCTGGGGTTTCTGGACATTACCCGCGCCTGGGATCCCTCTCTGGCGCTGGTGATGGGCGGCGCGATTACCGTCGGGCTGGCGGCCTTCTGGCTGGCCTCCCGACGTGAGCGTCCGGTCTTTGACGAAGCCTTTCATCTGCCCGGCCAGCGCGCGCTGGATAAAAAACTGATCGCAGGGGCTATGCTGTTCGGGATCGGCTGGGGGCTGGCAGGCATCTGCCCCGGTCCGGCGCTGGTGCTGCTCGGCGGCGGCGTGCTTAAGGGCGCCGTGTTCCTGATCGCCATGCTGGCAGGCATGCTGCTCTTTGAGTGGCTCGACAGCCGCACCGCCTCACTTTCATCACGACGTTAAGAGACAGGGATTAATGAAAACGTTCAGGATACTGATTTCCGCACTGCTGTTGAGCAGCACGACCCAGGCGGCTACGCTGCCCGCTCCCGTCCAGCAAATTGAAAAGCAGGGCGTGGAAATCATCAAACCTTTTAAGGCACCCGGCGGGGTTCAGGGCTGGCTGGGGCAATATCAGGGAACCGGCGTCACCATTTACCTGACGCCAGATGGTCAGCATGCGATTTCGGGCTATATGTATGACGCGCAGGGCAATAACCTCAGCGAAAAAATCATCAATGATGAAATTTATTTACCCGCCGGACGTGCCATGTGGAAGCAACTGCAGGCCATGCCGGGCATCAAGGAGGGAAGCGCTGAAGCCCGCTGTCAGGTCGTGGTCTTTGCCGATCCGTTCTGCCCATACTGCCGGACCTTCTGGCAGCAGGTGCAGCCGCTGGTACAAAATAACGCGCTCAGCATCAAAACCCAGCTTGTGGGCATTCTTAAGCCCGAGAGCGGACGCTACGCGTCTGCCATTCTCGCGGCGGCCGATCCTGCTAAAGCCTGGCAGGATTTTGAACGCTCGCAGGGTAAAAATAAGCCGGCCTTCCCGGACAGCACGCCGCGCGCGCTGTTTGATCAGATTCAGCATAACCAGGCGCAGATGCAGGCGTTAGGGGCCAACGGCACGCCCGCTATCTACTACCTGAATCATGAACAAAAGCTGCAACAGATTGTTGGCCTGCCTGATAAACAGCAGATGGCCGATTTAGCCGCCTGTCGGTAAGCGGCGTTAACGCGCCAGAGATGAACGGTAGCGCAGCCTGGCGGGCAAGATAATCTGTTTGTCCGCCGGTTCCTGCCCCTGGATCATTTGGCTGATCACGGAAAAGCACTCCTGCGCCAGGCGCGGTACGTCCTGTTCTACGGTATCGATATGCAGTGACAGCGAATCATACAGGTAGTGATCGTCGAAACTGGCTATGTGAATATCACTCTCCAGCAGATGGTGCTGGCTCATATAGCGCAGCACCCCTTCCAGCAAACCGCAAGCGGCGGTAAACAGCGCCTTAGGTGGCCTGCCAAGACGGGCGCACAGGGCCGCAAACATTTCATAGCCGCTGCTGGGATGGTAGTTGCCCTGAATAATCCATTCCGGCCGGGGACTTACCCCCGCCCGCGCCAGCCCCTGCATAAAGCCGGCCAGGCGATCTTTGGTCGGCGACAGTCGTGGCTGCCCGCCCAGGAAATAGACCTCATCGGGATGAGCTCGCGCCAGGCGCTCTACCAGCTCGGCGGTCGGCGTAATCGAATCGGTGATCACCAGCGGCAAACTGCTGTTATTCACGTGGCGGTCAAACAGCACGACCGGCAGCTGTTCACTCAGCTTCAGATAGTCGCTGTCGCTCTGCTGACTTGAGGCGACGATCAGGCCATCAACCTGACGCGAGACCAGGTTGTTAACCACCAGCGTTTCCTGGCTGGCATTTTCATCGGTACAGGAGATCAGCAGCTGTAGCCCGGCTTCACGGCAAAGGTTCTCTAGCGCGTGAGAGAAAACGGCGAAACCGTAGTTGGTGATCTCCGGCACCACCAGCCCCAACGTGTGGCTGCGGTTTTCACGCAGCAGACGGGCATGGATACTGGGCAGATAATGATGCTGTTGCGCAAGAGACATCACGCGTTCGCGCGTCTCTTCTGCCACGCGCAGCTCTTTACCGCGCCCGTTGAGCACCAGGCTGGCCGTGGCTTTTGACACCCCGGCCAGCGCAGCGATATCACTGATGGTCACGCGCTTTGTTTTTTTCACGTCGGTGCTTCGTTTAAGGAAACAAGGGCTTATTCTACCATGCAGGATCGTAACGACCAGTAGCAGGCAGTGACTTCTGCGCTGCCGCTCAGGCGTAAACGGGCCGGATGCTGCGGGAAGTAGCGGCTACTCATCACGCCTTCGCCGTCATTGATAAAAATCTCGACGCTGGAGTGATCGCACAGAATATGCAGTTTGCGCGCGCTGCCGCACCAGTGACGATAAAGCCATTCGCCGTTTTCCAGACTGCGGCGTGCCAGACACAGCGTCTCCTGATGCCAGCTCAGCCGGAGCGTATCGGCAAAGTCCAGCGTGATATCGCCGTCGGACGTCAGCACCAGCTCAAGACGTCGGGCCGCCATCTCCGGTGCGCCATCCGCAGGCCCGCGATAGCGTTGCTCGTCCAGCCGCAGCGCCTGCAGCTCGGCCACCGGCTGCTGATAAAGCCGCCCGTCCCGCTCGGTCAGCTCACGTATACAGGTCATCTGATGAATCCAGCCAAACGCTACGGTGGGCTGGCGCATTTCTTCGCCGTCCGGCACGCCCATCCAGCCCACCAGCAGCCTGCGCCCGTCTTCGGTCAACGTGGTCTGGGGCGCATAGAATTCAAAGCCTGCGTCCAACTCATGAAAGGCACCGTGTGCATAATGGACGTTTTCATAATCCAGTGTGCCGCTCAGGTAGGCGCTGGGATGGCTGTTAAGAAAGCGCTTCGCTTCCCGAGGAATGCCCTGCGGGCAGCAGATCAGAAACGTCGAGGCTCCCAGAGTGAACATGTCAGGGCATTCCCACATATAGCCCGCCGCGCCTAATCCGCCCAGGCCACTTCCCGCTATTTCGCCCAGATTCTCCCAGTGGTGCAGATCGCTTCCGCGCAGTAACAGGACTTTGCCCTGTAACTGCGTGTCCTGCGCGCCCAGCACCATGTACCAGTACCCGCCATGCCGCCAGACTTTAGGGTCACGGACATGACCGGTGTAGCCTTCAGGCAGCGGGATAACCGGCCCCAGCTTGTCGAATCCGCCCTCACTGTTCTGCACGGCCAGGCACTGCCAGGCGGTACGTGAGCCGTCCTCAAATTTAACATTCCCCGTGTAACACAGGGTAAGCTCGCCCTTGTTGTCCACCGCACTGCCGGAATAGCATCCGCTGCGGTCATACTCTTCATCGGGCAACAGCGCGACCGGCTCGTGTTCCCAGTGCAGTAAATCGGCTGAACGCCAGTGGCCCCAGCATTTGTGCTTGTGCTCGCAGGCCAGGGCATTCCACTGATAGAACAGGTGGTACTGCCCATTGAAGTGGATAAAGCCATTGGGATCGTTAAGCAGCCCGGTAACCGGCGCCAGGTGCCAGCCCGGATAGTGGCTGTCCTCCCGCGCCCTGGGCTGGCCTTTCATTACCGCCTTAAGCATGGCGGGCAGCAGGTTTTTCAGGGCCATTATTCAGAATCCGTTTTGTACTTGAGCAGGAAAGCGATGACAAAGGCGACACTAAAGGCAATCACCATACCAATAATATAATTCAGCAGCGAGCTGGCCTGAACAATGGCCATGCCGGGTAAGCCAGTCAGCCCCACTGCGGTCATATAGACCTTAACGGAAACCACCCAGGCACCGCCGATGGCACCCCCGACCAGTCCGGCAATAAACGGCTTCATAAAGCGCAGGTTGATACCAAAAATGGCGGCTTCGGTAATGCCCAGCAGGGCCGAAAAGGCTGAAGGTAAGGTAATGGCTTTGATTTTAGGATCCTTGGTTTTAAACCACACCGCCAGACAGGCACCGCCCTGCGCCACATTGGCCATCGCCCAAATCGGCAACAGGAAATTGACGCCGATTGAAGGATTACCCAGCAAGCCTGCTTCAATCGCGTGGAAACTGTGGTGGACGCCAGTAATCACAATAACCGAGTACAACCCGCCAAACAGTAATCCGGCCAGCCAGCCTGCATGAGCAATCAACGTGCTAAGCACAAAGGAGATGCCGTCACCCAAGGCACGCCCCGCCGGACCAATAATCAGCAGCGCCACAAAGCCAGAAATAATCACGGTGAGGAACGGCGTCAGAATCAGGTCGAGCGCGTCAGGGATGATGCGCCGTAACTGTTTTTCCAGCAGGCTCATAAACCACACGGCCAGCAACACCGGAAACACCGTGCCCTGGTAGCCGATCATCGCGATTTCTATCCCAAAAAAGTTCATGGTGTGGAACCCGGACGCCACGCCCCAGGCATTGGTCAGCGCCGGATGGGTCAGGATGCCGCCCAGCGTCGCCCCCAAAAACGGGTTACCGCCAAACTCACGTGCTGCCGTAAAGCCGATCAGGATCGGCAGAATAATAAACGCCGCCGAACTGCACATGTCCAGCATGATATACAGGGCATTTTCCGGGTTCACCCAGCCATAGGTTTTGACCATGCCCAGCAGGCCCATGAGCAGGCCGGACGCGACAATGGCCGGAATAATTGGCACGAAAATATTCGAGAGCAAACGGGCGATGCGCTGGAAAGGATTGAGCTTGCGGGCCGCGATATCGGCGGCTTCAGATTTACTTGATTCACTGATCCCGGCTTCGGCGACAAAGGCGGCGTAGACTTTGTTGACCACCCCGGTGCCAAAAATCACCTGCAGCTGTCCGGCATTACGGAAACAGCCTTTTACCCCGTCGATTTTACCGATCGCGCTGGTATCCGCTTTGGCGTCATCGACCAGCACCAGCCGGAGCCGGGTCGCGCAGTGCGCCGCGCTGGCAATATTCTCTTTGCCCCCCAGCAACGGCAGCAATGCACGGGAGATTTGTACGAAATCCATAAAAAACCTCTGTTTTATCGTGTGATAGTGTCGGCCCGGCTGAAACGGCCCCGCAGGGCCGACTGATCAGAACCAGGTTTCCATTTGTACGCCGAAGTTCCACTCACCGCCCGCTTCAAAGCCGCTGCTGCCAAAGGCATCACCGCGCGCGTAGTTATCCAGTCGGTGGTCCCAGTCCATCCAGGTGGCAAAAAGGCGAATTTCCGGACGTTTGAGGAATTCACCCACGTTGCTGGCCTTCAGCGTAGGCGCAACGGTCAGTTTGTAGAAATTACCATTGACCGCACTGCGCTGATTAAAGCCCTCTGGCCGCAGATCCATATACTGATAGGTGGCTTCGTACTGCATTTCAAAGTTCTCGGTCAGCCCCTGAATCAGGCGCATGTTGGCGGTGGCCCACTGATAGCTGTCGCCTTTGACGTAACGATCCTTACTGCTTTGCGCCAGCACCGCCGGGGCGATATGCCAGCCGCCGCCCAGCGGGGTAATCCCATAGCTGGCCAGCCGCCAGGTATCGGCATCCGGTAACAGTGCCCCGTCTGAACCGATGGCTTTTACCTCTGCACCTAAGCCGTGACCGTACAGCACGGCCGTCTTCGCTGAACCTTCGCGCAGGCCATAGAAGCTGTCGTTATGCAGTCCCACCAGCGCATGTAACCCGGTGTTCGCGGCATCTCCCTTCACCTTCAGGCCGTTCACATCCAGCCGGTCGTCGTTATCTTTCGCCCGCATGCCGCTCAGCATCAGCTGGAATGGACCGTAGAAGTTGTTAGCCGTCAGAATATAGTTCTGTGCGGTGTTGTCGTTGTTCTCGATATCGCCAAAGGTTCGTCCGTAAAGCGACAGGTTGCTATGGGCCTGATCGCTCCACTTCATGTCGTAAATACCTGCTCCGGTACCGGCGAGAAACACCACATCGGAGTCGATCCAGTGGATATCGAAATTATCCCGGTCAAAGCGTTTACCCGCCCAGACGGTCGTGTCTTTGAACGCGCCGGTGAAGGTCGGGAGCTGGCCCAGCTCGACAAAAGCCTGACGCAGATTGAGGTCGCTGCTGGATGCCGTCCAGTCGTTATAGGTGCGCTGGCCGTCGGCCAGCATCGCCTTGAAGCGGGTCGTTGCGCCGTTTTCCAGCGTTTGTTTATGTTCCAGATTCAGCTCTACATAGGTATCAGGTTCGTTACCTAAGCGCCCGACGTGCCCGCCGGTTTCCCCGGCAGGCGTCACGGTCGGGCCGCCCTGAGTTTTGGTCGCCGAGCTGTTCATCAGTAGCCCGGAACGGGCATAGCCGTGAAATTCGAAGCCGTCTTCACTGCTCGCTTTCTGCTCCAGCTTCGCCGTACGCTGTTCAACCTGCGTCGCGGTGGCCTGACTTTTCTGCTGTGCGCGGGCAAGCTGCTGCGCCTGTTTTTCTGCGGCTTCCGCGCGATTCTCTGCCGCCTTCGCCCGCTGCTCAGCGGCCTGTAACCGCTGCTCCAGTGCCGCCAGCCGGGCTTCAATACTGCTCATGCTCGGTTCTGCTGCCAGAACCGGCCCCGCGCTCAGTAGCAGCCCAACGGTTATGGCAAGTGCCTTTTTATTCATCGTTTTACATCCCAGAAAAGGTAAGGGTAGTGATGCTGTCTTTTGCTAAACCGGTTTAGTTTTCGGATGATATTCATCGATGTATTTTCAGGCAAAGTAATTTGCTAAACCGATTTTATGAATGTGAGACAGTTCGCAAAACCAAGCGGCGAAGAGGCGAAAAGGGGGAATGACGTGATGAAAAAAACGCGGTCGGCCAGCAGACAACCGGATGCGTCATGACGCCAGTCCGGTTGTCTTGAGGAAGGGATCAGGCAGCCTGACGACGTAACAGCGTCATCGGTCCCGGCCCGCTCAGGGTGAAAACGGAGATCAACGTAAAGGCCATTGCAATAGAGCCCAGCACCAGATAGGCGCCATGGAAGCCAATACTTTCATACATGTTACCCGCCAGAACCGACATGAATATCATCGCTAACTGTTTGAAGAAGCAGAAGCACACCAGATAAATGGTGGCGGAGAAGCGCACTTCAAACTGGCTGGTGATGTATTTAAAGCAGCCGACAATCAGGAAAGGGATTTCAAACATGTGCAGCGTTTTAAGAATCACCACTTCCACAGCCGTGGTGGCAAAGGAGGAACCGATAATACGCACGGACATGATCATGCCTGCCAGCAGCAGGGCGTTTTTGCCGCCAATGCGGTTAACGATCAGCGGCGCAAAAAACATGATGGACGCGTTCAGTAATTCACCCAGGGTGGTCACATAGCCAAACACCCGCGTACCCTGTTCGCCTGTGGCAAAGAATGAGGTGAAGAAATTAGCGAACTGCTGGTCGAACACGTCATAGGTACAGGACACGCCGACAACATACAGGGATAAAAACCACAGTTTTGGCTGCCTGAACAACTCCAGCGCCAGCTTCAGGCTGAACGCCGAGTGATTCGCTCCCACCGCCTGCGCAACCGTCGCGGATGACGATGTGCTGGTACGGGAGAAGAACAGCAGCAGCGCCAGAATCACGGCACAGCCCGACCCCAGCCAGAACACAAACTGGTTATTGATGGTGAACATGATCCCGACGATGGAGGCGCACAAGGCCCATCCCACACAGCCAAACATGCGCGCCCGGCCAAATTCAAAATTGCTGCGGCGGCTGACTTTCTCAATGTACGCTTCAATCGCGGGCGCCCCGGCGTTGTAGATAAAACCCAGGTAGATACCGCCAACAATCGAGCCCGCCAGAATATTCATCTGTAATAGCGGCCCAAAAACGTAAATAAAGAAAGGTGCGAACATCACCAGCATACCGGTGATAACCCACAGCAGGTGTTTGCGCAGGCCGAGCTTATCGGACAACAGGCCAAACAGCGGCTGAAACAGCAGAGAAAACAACGAAATACTGGCAAAAATAATGCCGGTATCCCCTTTGCTGATATGGTTAATATCATGCAACCAGATGGGGAAGAACGGGAAATAGGCACCCATGATGAAAAAGTAAAAGAAGAAGAAAAAACCAAACAGCCAAAAATTCGTGTTTTTTAAATAGTACATATTGGACGTCCTTACGCGAGAGTCAGGCAGGCGCGAGCCTGCCTGCTCATTATTTTTGTTGCCCCCAGATAAACTGGTAGCTGTAACGTCCTGCACTGAGCAGGAATTCCGGTGATACCGACGGGCTCCAGGAATCGTCTCCGCCGACGCCCATGTGGAAGCCATCAATATTGAGCCACGTGCCCGCCTCAGGCCGTAACAGGTGGCGATGGCAGGTTTCCATCAGCTGTGTCTGGCTGTAGCGACTGATGTTGAACTGGAAATCGCCACGCCACTGGTGCGCACCATAGTTGAGTTCACGCGTGCCGCAGCGCAGGCCGTTTTCGGTGGGGAAGACGTACGGGGTGTACATTTCACTCAGCGGTAAGTCCCAGCGGTCGAAACAGGCCGAGGTCAGGCGATCCGGGTAATTTTCATGCGGCCCCAGGCCTAACCAGTTCACTCGCTCGACGATCTGGGTGAGCTGACAGCTCATACCGATGCGTGCCGGATAAGGCGTGCCGCTCGCGATCTCCACGTTGACCGTCACCGTCATCTCGCCAAATCCATCAATACGGTAGGCTTTACGGCTGATAAACAGCGTTTTGCCCTGGAACTGCCAGGCATGGACGGTGTTGATCAGGACGGCGTCGGAGAGCGCTTCGGCGGTGCACTGCAGGGTGGTGACCTCAGACTGATAATGCCCCGCCGCTTTCCAGCGCTCTACCCAGGCATTAGGGTCGATGCGCGTGACTTCGCTGACGCCGATATCGTTATCCAGCGGCGCACGGGTAAACTGATCGCGCAGCGGCGACAGGAGCTGCGGCTGATCGTCGATCCAGTACTGCGTGAGCACGCCCTGCTGACGGCTGAATGCCCAGCGCTGGTTGTTCACCGCCACGCTGAAGGTGTCTTCGCCGCAGCTGAGCTGTGGCGCACTCGCCGCCTGAGGCGGCAGGGCCACATTCAGGATCGCCTCCAGTGGCCACTGCTGCCAGGCGCTGATATGACCGGCTTCTGACCAGGCCGTCGGCTGCGGCTGTTCCACCCGCACCGTCAGCCAGAGCTGGCCTGCAGATTGCGGCAGCGGCACCTCCGGCAGTGCGATCTGCTGGCGGCCCTGTGGCGCGATATCCAGCGTGACGTCACCGGCGGCCAGCAGGTTGCCATCCTGAGCCACCGACCAGTGCAGGATTTCATTATCACTGTGGCGGAACAGGTATTCGCTGGTCACTTCCAGCGTGCGCTCGCTGCCCGGTAGCAGCCTGAACTGGAAAAACTGCTGCGCATGGCGGGCTTCATAGAGCGAGGGATGGGGCGTCCGGTCGGCAAAGACCAGCCCGTTCATGCAGAACTGGCGATCATTAGGCGTATCACCAAAGTCGCCACCGTAGGCAGCCCAGGGTTCGCCGTTATCGTCATATTTTATGAGCGACTGATCGACCCAGTCCCAGACAAAACCGCCCTGCAGGCGCGGATACTGACGAAATGCCTGCCAGTATTTTGCGTAGCCACCAAGGCTGTTTCCCATGGCATGAGCATATTCACAGAGAATAAGCGGACGCTGCTCGCCTGGCATAGACAGCCATTTTTTTATGGACCATTTTGGCACGGCCGGGAAAGGTTGATCCTCATCGACCCGCGCATACATCGGACAGATAATATCGGTCGCTGCGGTATTGGCCCCACCACCTTCGTACTGAACCGGGCGGGAAGGATCTTCACTTTTCAGCCAGCGGTAGAGCGCATCATGGTTAGCACCATGGCCCGATTCGTTACCCAGTGACCAGATAATAATGCAGGGGTGATTTCGATCGCGCTGCACCATGCGCGTGACGCGCTGGCTCATGGCGGGAAGCCAGACGGGATCGTCGCTCAGGCGATTCATCGGCACCATGCCGTGCGTTTCGATGTTGGCTTCATCGACGACGTACAAGCCGTAGTGGTCACACAGGCTATACCACAGGGGATCGTTAGGGTAATGGGAGCAGCGCACCGCGTTGAAGTTATTCTGCTTCATCAGCAAAATATCCTGCACCATAGTGTCACGATCCATCACCTGACCGCGTTCAGGATGATGCTCGTGGCGATTGGTGCCGCGGATGAGCAGTGGCTGACCGTTGAGCAGCAGCAGGCCATTTTCGATGCTGACGTGACGGAATCCCACGTCGCAGGCCTCCGCCTCAATCAGCGTACCGTCCGTCCGGTGTAACTGCACAACCGCCCGGTAGAGATGCGGCGTTTCCGCACTCCACAGCGCAGGGTTGGCAACGTTGATGCACAACGTTGTCCGATCGCGCCACGCGCCGCGCTCGTCAATAATCGCGCTGCCCAAAGGCGACGTCGCTTCTCCGGTTAGCGTGTCACCCGTGAAGAGCTGCACGCTGACCCGTAAATCGTCATCCAGTGCTCCGGCGACCCGCACCTCAGCTTCCAGCCGCGCACGACTGAAATCGTCATTGAAATGCGTACGAATGTGCAGATCGCGAAGATGGCTGGCAGGCTTATGCAGCAGGGAAACATCGCGGAAAATACCACTCATGCGCCACATATCCTGATCTTCCAGATAGCTGCCATCGCTCCAGCGCAACACCATCACCGCCAGGCGATTTTCACCTTCGCGCAGAAATTCGCTCAGATCAAATTCAGACGGCAAGCGGCTGTCCTGCCCGTAGCCCACCCAGCGTCCGTTGCACCACAGATAGAAGGCTGAATTCACGCCGTCAAAAATAATTCGGGTTTGTCCATGTTGCAGCCAGTCTGCCTCCACATTAAATGTGAGCGAATAACATCCTGTAGGGTTTTCAGCCGGAACGCGCGGGGGATCAACCGGAATGGGATAGGTAACATTGGTGTAAATCGGAACATCATAGCCCTGCATTTGCCAGACTGACGGCACGGTAATCGTCGCTGCCGCCTGCAAATCCTGGGTGCGCCAGCTATCCGGCACCGCCTCGGGCGCAGGGAAAAAGGCAAACGACCATTCGCCGCTCAGGCTTTTACGCTGCGCCGATGGCGTGTTGTTATGGGCCGCCTCAGCGCTGCGCCAGCTGTAAAACGGTGGATGGGCTTCCAGCCGGTTATGTTCGCTGACGCCGGGGTTTTCCCAGTCGCGCCGGGCGAGTACGGCCGCTAATGAATCTCTGTCCAGGGTCATGGCAGTCTCCTGCGTAAAATTGTTATCCGCTCACATTAAGATGACATTACGAGGCAGGAATGGGCATGTAAAGCAACGAAGGGCGAATGAGTGAACTGCCTCACAGCAAAGCAGGATCGGCAGTGACATTTATGATCGAGGTCGCTGTCTTGCCGGCCCCGCTCAGGATGCGCGAACGGGGAGCGCTGACAACGGGCGGATGGCCGCGGGAACTGATCAATGCGCGAAAAGGCTCGGCATGTTTGGGCAACAGTAAAGCCTGAGTGGCGGTGACAGACAAAGCCCGACCACGCTTTATGCCAGCCGTCAGTTCACCCTGAGCGGCCAGGTCATCAGCGTGGACAGGTGCCGATCGCTCTGCCCGGCCTGAGGTAACGGGCGCTGTAACCTTGAGTGATGACAGGCCCGCTGGATGAGCGGCTGAACCCGTTCGGCGCTGCACCCGCTGACTGACCGGACACGGGCGAGGGTTGCCGGTCAGTGCATCGTGGCGTTATCGGGATATCATCCTTCAATTTGGTGACGGTAAGGCAACGCGGTCATCGCCCCTTTTGCCGTCGTCGCCAGCGCCCCACACTGCTGTGCGCTGCTGAGTCGTGCCGCCAGCCCGGCCTCATTCGCGGGCATCCCCTTCTCCGCCAGCCCCCATAGCAGCCCGGCGACAAACGCATCCCCTGCGCCGGTAGTATCCACGCTCACCACAGGCAGCGTGGGATAATGATAATGTTTACCCTGATGCCAGACTTTCACGCCGGCCTTGCCCTGGGTGACCATCAGCAGGCTAATTGCAAAGCGTTCCGCCAGCGCCTGCATGCTGTCCGCGTGTTGCGCCGCCGGAGTCAGAAAAGCCAGCTCTTCCTCAGACAGCTTAACCACATCAGCCAGCTGCAACGCCCGGTTCACACAGTCACGCAGTTGGGTATCGTCGTGCCACAGATCGTGACGAATATTAGGATCAAAGCTCACAAAGCCGCCGGCATCGCTGATCTGCTGCATGGCAGAAAAGGTGGTGGAGCGCGAAGGTTCTGCCGCCAGGGCAATTGAGCAGCAGTGAAGCCATTCACCTTGCTCAAACCTGGGAAGATCGCCCTGTTCCAGAAACAGATCTGCGCTGGGGCGCACCATAAAGGTAAAAGTCCGCTCACCTTCCTGATCCAGCGCCACTACCACCGTTGAGGTGCGCTGGGCGCTGTCCAGCGTCATATAGCGGGTATCAACCTGTTCAGTCGCCAGCGTGTGCTGCATAAAGTGACCAAAAGGATCGTCCCCAACCCGGCCAATAAACCCGCTGCGGCCCTGTAAGCGGGCAATGCCCACCGCCACATTGGCGGGCGCTCCGCCTGCACACTGTATTAAATGCCCCGGCCCGTCCGGAAGCAGGTCCACCACGGCATCACCCAGACACCACACTCGTGCTGACATACCTCTCTCCTACGCAGATAAAGCTAAATTTTACTAAACCGTTTTAGCTTAGCATTGCTCAGGCGTCATGACTGTGATTTGTGCGGGGAAAATCTCTTCGTACTGGCGGTAAAGCTGTCTTGTGCGCTGTAGTAAAGCGATACAAAGTCACCGCCACCAGGGTTAAACCCGCGCGCTGGCAACTGCTACACTCGTGAAAACTCCAAACACAAAAAGGCGAACCTCATCATGTCTGAACAACACTATCAGCCCGCTAAAGTCTGGAAGTGGGACCCGGAAGCGAAAGGTAATGGTGCCAAAACTAACCGCCCTACCGCTGGCCCAACCCATGAAAAAGCCCTGCCGGTTGGTAAGCATCCGCTGCAGCTCTATTCTCTGGGCACGCCTAACGGCCAGAAAGTGACGATTCTGCTGGAAGAGCTGCTGGCGCTGAACGTCAACGATGCTGAGTACGATGCCTGGTTGATCAATATTGGTGAAGGCGATCAGTTCACCAGCGGTTTTGTGGAGATCAACCCCAACTCCAAAATCCCGGCACTGTGCGATCATTCCGCCACTCCACCGATTCGCGTATTTGAATCCGGTAACATCCTGCTGTACCTGGCGGAAAAATACGGTTATTTCCTGCCGAAAGATCCGGCCAAACGCACCGAAACGCTGAACTGGCTGTTCTGGCTGCAAGGCTCCGCGCCCTATCTTGGCGGCGGCTTTGGTCACTTCTATCATTACGCGCCAGAAAAGATTGAATACGCCATCAACCGCTTCTCACTGGAAGCCAAACGTCAGTTTGACGTGCTGGACCGTCAGCTTGCCGATAACCGTTATCTGGCGGGTGACGATTACACCATCGCCGATATCGCCACCTGGCCTTGGTACGGCAGCATGGTGCTGTACAACCAGTACAATGCGGCAGAATTCCTCGATCTTCAGTCCTATAAAAACGTGGTGCGCTGGGCCGAAGAGATCGCCCTGCGTCCGGCCGTTATGCGCGGCCGCAAGGTGAACCGAGTGATGGGCGAACCCGCCGATCAGCTGCGCGAGCGCCATGACGCATCGGACTTTGATACGCAAACCCAAGACAAGCAAGCCTGAGGAGAAAAACGTTGAGCGCTTACGTCGTATTTATTCGTGACAACACCCTGGATCAGGATGAAATGGTGACTTACGCCGATAAAGCCGGCAAAGCCCATGGCAACCATCCCATTAAGCCTTTGGCTTTTTACGGCGATCTGGAAACCCTGGAAGGCCCCGAGGCGGAAGGTGTGGTGATTATTGAATTTCCGAGCACCGACGCCGCCCATGCCTGGTATGACAGCCCGGAATATCAGGAGGCGAAACAGCACCGCCTGAAGGGCGCGACTTATCGCGTACTGTTGGTGAAAGGCGTCGATTAATCACTTTGCGGCCTTGCCCGCCGTTGCCCCGCAGGCCTGTCTGTCTGGCCTGCGGGGGCACTCGCGCCCATCGACGCGGCTGATACGGCATGCTTCCGACTTAGGCAACGACGTCCGTGTTTTCTCCGCCAGAACCGCCTCATGACGGCTTCTGCCTGCCTCGTCTAGCTAAAACGAAACAGTGAGATGGCCTGTTGTAACGTGCTCGCCTGCTGACGCTGGTGCTGCGCCACCTGTAGCGTTTCGGTCACGTGTTTGACGTTATGATGCACGCTGTCATCAATACTGTTAATGCTGTGTTGAATCTGTTCGATACTCTGATTTTGCTGCACGCTCATCTCCGACAGCTCGTTCACCAGCTGTGACAGGCTGTCGATGCTGACGTGAATGGCCTGCATGGTCTGGGCGGCCTGATCAACCTGCGCGGTACCCTGCTCGGCGCTGGAACTGGACACATCCATGAGCTGGCGAATCTCACGAGCGGCATTTTCACACCGCAATGCCAGGCTGCGCACTTCGTTGGCCACCACGGCAAAACCCTGGCCTTCCTGACCCGCGCGAGCGGCTTCTACAGAGGCATTCAGGGACAAAATCGTCGTCTGGAACGCAATGCCGTCAATCAGCTCAAGAATGGTTTTAACCCGGCCTGACTCCACGTTAATCTGTGCCATAGAGGCCATCGCCCGCTGAATATTCTGTTGACCTTTATTCGCTACCTGGCGGGTTTCATGAGCCAGATCGCAGGCCGTTTGCGCCTTATCCTTCGCCTGACTGGCGGCAACGCTGATTTGTGACATCGCAGTGGTCGCCACCTCCAGCGCCTGTGCCTGTTCATCGGTGCGCTGCGACAGGGCGGCGTTACGCGACAGCATGCTGTCGGCCTCCTGCAGCAGTTCAGCGACGCCATGGCTGACCTGGTTCAACGTACCGCGCATTGTGCTCAGGGTCTGGCTAAAGGTTTTGGCGAATGGCGTTTCACTCTGTTGATTTTCCACCGACAGCGTCAGGCAACCCGGTTCACGGTTGATGCGGGCAGCCAGTTGCGCAACCTCACTTGAGGTGCGTAGATCGGCAGCCATCTGCCGGGCGATAAGCACCAGCATCGCGGTCTGTACCACCACAAACAGCGCGTGGAAAAGCACCATATCCAGACCGGGATGGTGAAAGACCACGATGCCAAACAGATCGTGTTCCTGCAGATAGTTAAACAGGAGATGATGAACGGCGCCTGTCGCGGCGGCCATCATCAAGGGGCGGCTGTCGCGATAGACCAGCAATACCGACAGCAAGACAAACACCGAAAAGTGGAATTCGGTTTCGCCCTGGCCCAGTTGAATCAGCAAACCCGCAAAGCCGATGAGCGTGAAGGCCAGCCATAAGCGTGAAAATAGCGTGCCGTTTGCCAGCCATCCCACCAGCGTGGCGACCAGTGCCAGCCCGGTGCCGACCGTTATCGCCAGCCAGGTTGACTGGTACAGGCTTCCGACGATGGCTGAAATCACCACCATGATCCAACACAGCATGACAATCAGTCTGTCTGCCTGTTTTGCAATACGTTGAGGGGAAACGCCATCCCCTGAGCGGGTTAAATCTGTATTCATCGCCAGGCATCCACCAGAGGTTAAACCGCGCCTCAGACCAGAGGCGTGCCCACATTCGGCCTACGCAACGGGCGCAGACACATAAGATCGGTATCGACGCTGCCTGAAAATACTTTAACAGTGATTATGATTTACAGAAAAGTTGCGTGGGATATCACAGATGAGTTAACGCGCTATCGCTTTGAAGCCTTTCCTGCAGAAAGGCCACAAACGCCATGAGGCGCGAGGGCTGCTGTCGCTGCGCCTGCCACACAGCGAAGATATCGCCGTCCGGTGACCGCCATTCAGGCAACACATGCCACAGCTCCCCGGCTGCAATGCTGTGTTTTGCATCCCACCAGGATCGCAGCAGGATGCCATGACCATCCAGCGCCATGCGCATCGCCACCTCACCATCGTTCGTGATCAGGTTGCCGCGGACTTTCTGACTCAGGCTCTCCGCATCGCTGACAAAACGCCACAGGGCGAAATCGCTGTCATGCTGCCTCAGTAAAATGCAGTTATGCTGCGCCAGCGCCCGGATGCTGTCCGGCAACCCGTGCTTAGCGGCGTAGGCGGGCGAGCAGCAAAGTACACGCGGGTTCTGCACCAGTTTCCGGGCAACCAGCCGTGAGTCTGGCGGTTCGCCGACGCGAATGTCGATGTCCACATGGGCATCCAGAAAATTCAGCGGCTGACTGCTGAGCTGCAGGGAAAGCGCCAGATGAGGATGCAGAGCAGCAAAGGCAGACACGCAGGGCGCGACATGGCGGCGGCCAAAACCAAACGAGGCATTAATATTCAGCGTGCCGCGCAGCTCGGCCGTTTCCCCGCTCACCGCGTCTTCCAGCGCCACCAACTGCTCCAGCAACGGGCGAGCCCCTTCCAGATACCGACGGCCTTCGGGCGTCAGTTCCAGCTTGCGCGTGGTGCGGCGTAGCAACTGCACCCCCAGCCGCTGTTCCAGCAGGCTCAGGCGTTTGCTCACGGCCGCCAGAGAAAGCCCCAGCGTCCGCGCAGCCGCCGTCAGGCTGCCCAGTGACGCCACGCGCAGGAAAAACGCCAGATCGTCACTTGAGGTCCTTGATTCTCTACTTTGATTCAACATGGGATTAACTTTAAGGCCAATTGTTTACCACAGGTGGAGAGTTATACTGCGCTAACGCCCGGTCATAAATCAAGCTGCATCAAGACAGCATGCGGAAACCTGACCGACTCACCCTACCCACCTCAGAGGTGCCCAGTGACAGAGAAGATCCATCGTATTGCCGTGATTCCCGGCGACGGCATTGGCAAAGAAGTGATGCCAGAAGGCGTGCGCGTGATGAACGTGGCGGCAGAGAAGTTCAACATCCCACTGCGCTGGGAGTGGTTCGATTATGCCAGCGCAGAATACTGGCAACAGCATGGCAAAATGCTGCCGGACGACTGGTTTGCTGAGCTGAAAACGTTCGATGCGATTTATTTTGGCGCGGTTGGCTGGCCTGACGTGGTGCCGGATCATGTTTCGCTCTGGGGATCGCTGTTGCAGTTCCGCCGTGAGTTTGATCAGTACGTGAACCTGCGTCCGGTACGCCTGATGCCCGGCGTGAAAGCACCGTTAGCCAACCGTAAGCCGGGCGATATCGATTTCTACGTGGTGCGGGAAAACACCGAAGGCGAGTATTCCAGCGTGGGCGGCACCATGTTCCCCGGCACCGAGCGGGAAGTGGTCATTCAGGAAACGGTCATGACCCGCGTGGGCGTCGATCGCATTCTGAAGTTTGCCTTCGAACTGGCCCAGCGTCGGCCCAAAAAACACCTGACCTCTGCCACTAAATCGAACGGTATCGCGATTACCATGCCCTACTGGGATAACCGCGTTCAGGCGATGGGTGAGCACTATCCCGAGATCAAGGTGGATAAATATCATATTGATATTCTTACCGCCAATTTTGTGTTGCATCCCGACTGGTTTGATGTGGTGGTTGCCAGCAATTTGTTTGGCGATATCCTGTCGGATCTCGGCCCTGCCTGCACCGGCACCATTGGCATCGCGCCGTCTGCCAATATCAATCCGGAAGGCAAATTCCCCAGCCTGTTTGAACCGGTACACGGCTCGGCGCCCGATATCGCCGGTAAAAATATCGCCAACCCGATCGGCCAGATTTGGTGTGGTGCCATGATGCTGGAGCATCTCGGCTATAAGGAAGCCGGTGATGCCGTGCTGAACGCCATTGAGCGTACCCTGGCCGCCGGTGAGCATTTAACCCGCGACCTGGGCGGCAGCGCGGATACGCAGCAGTTGGGTGCCGCTATCGCGGCGGCGCTGTAACTTAGTCTGCCAGCAACACGATGCTGTCCGGATGCCAGCCTGACGGCAGCGGCTCAGGCCGCTGAATCGTCAGGTTGTTCAATTGCAGGTTCTCCACGCCGCGCGCAAACAGTCCCGGCAGCCCGCCGGGATAGCGCTCAACGCCGTAAGCCTCGCCAGTGGTTTTGTCCAGCCGGTAAGCATTATCCAGCCCCATCCCGGTGGGAGAATCGGGATTACAGGGCGGCCGCACATCGTACTGCCCCTGCACGCCCTGCGCGACAGTTTGCCGCAGATGGAGTTGATTGAGTGAGATATCACGGATCCAGCCTGGCTGGGCAGCATGCAGGTTGATCGCGCCCTCTGCCACACCGCTGAGCTGACTGAACTGGACTTGCTCCACGATACCCGGCAGCACCGCCGGATCGCGGGTCCGCACGGAGATAAAAATGGGATCGGCTTTGCCCCAGTGGCAGGCGGCAACATGATGGCAGCTAAAGGCGATCGTACTGAAGAGGACGCGCCGTATCGCCCCACCATCTCGTGACACAATGCCAATGCCGCGGTTGGAATCAAACAGGGTGCAGCCTGAAACGGTAATGTCTTCAATATCGTCCCAGGTTTCAGTGCCGATCTTCAAGGCGCAGCTGTCGCTGCGCAGCAGGCAGTTGCTCACCGCGATGCGTCGCGCCGGACGACGCAGGCCAGCGGGCTTGAAGGTGGTTTTGATGCAAATCGCATCATCTGCCGCGCTGAAATAGCTGTTGCTGATAAAAACCGCCTCGCAGCTGTCAATGTCCAGTGCGTCGGTGTTGGGCAGCGTCATGGCGTTATCAATGGTCAGACGTTCGATATGCACATGGCGGCAGCTGACAAGGTGCACCGTCCACATCGGTGCGTGGATCAGGCTGATATCCTGCAATCTGACCTGCTCGCAATCCTCAAACACGATCATGCGTGGCCTGTCTGCTTTTGGAACCCGGTAGCCCTGGTCGTCAGGCTCCGCCGCAAACCACGCTTCGGCGTCTCCTTCAATATGGCCCTGCCCCGTAATTGTCAGGTTACGCTGCCCCAGCGCATACAGCAGGACGTTGTGCGATTTCTCGGCACAGCTCAGCGCTTTCCACTGTTGGTAGTCCGCCAGATGTCGGCTGGCAACCAGCACTGCGCCGGCTTCAAGGTGCAGCTCAAAATCGGAAGGAAGGTTCAGGCAGCCGCTGCGATAACGCCCCGGCGGCAGCGTAAGTCGCCCACCGCCCGCCGCCGCAATCTGGTCAATCGCCTGTTGCAGAAGGCGTGTATCAGGGGTTTCGCCGTCTGCGACGGGATGAAAATCGCCAAGGGAAAGATGCATCGTCCGGCCTTAGTGAGTGAGAGATGACCCGGTGCGCTTACTTCACCGCACCTTCCGTTACGCCGCTGATAAACTTGCGCTGGAAAAACAGGAAAACCACGATAAGCGGCATGATAACGATCATCGCGCCAGCCATCAGCACCGGAATATCAATGGTGTTCTTATTCTGGAAAAACATCATGCCAATGGGCAAGGTTCGCAGCTCATCTTTGTTGACCAAAATCAACGGAATAAGGAATTCGTTCCACGTCCAGATAAACAACAGCAGGGCCAGCGTGGAGATCGTGGGCCAGATGGCCGGAACTAAAATCCCCCACAGGATTTTAATGCGAGGCGCGCCATCCATCACCGCCGCCTCGACTAACTCCTTAGGCACCTGCTGGAAAGCGCTGGCAATCATCAGGGTGGTAAACGGCAGCGACAGCGCAACCTGCGGCAGAATCAGGGCCAGATAGGTGTTGGTCAGCCCCATCCAGTGCAGTTCATGATAGAGCGGAATAATAAAGGCTTCACTCGGCAGCACCATGCCCAGCGCCAGCATGGCCGCCACCACTTTCTTGCCCGGAATTTTCAGTAAGGCAAAGCCAAATCCGGCCAGAATACCCAGCAAAATACTGCTCAGCACCACCGGAAACACCACCAGCACCGAGTTCATAAAGTAAACGTTAAAGTGCCCCTGCTGCCAGGCGGTGATGTAGTTTTTGACATTCAGTGAGGCGGGCAAATGAAACACGCCCTGGAACAGCTCCATCTGCGTTTTAAACGAGGTCATCAACGCCATTAAAAACGGCATGATGGTCATCAGCGCCACAATCCAGATCAGCGCACGAGAAATAATCGGTGTGCTTTTCATCAGTAACGTTCCTTCAATGCCAGATGGATCAGGTAGTTAAGCCCTAACACAATGACCATACTGAATACGGCAACTGATGAGGCATAGCCGAAGTAATGCAGATCAAAGCCCTGCTTGTACATAAAGATATTGGTCACCATGGTGGAGGTGCCAGGGCCGCCCTGCGTCATTACGTACACCAGATCGAACGCCTTCAGACTGGCAATGACCGTCAGCAACAGCGCGATGCGCAGCTCCGGACGCAGTCCCGGCAGCGTAATGCGCATAAACTTCTGGCGGCGCGAGGAGCCATCCAGGTCCGCCGCTTCAAGCAGGGAGGGATCCATTCGCTGCAGTCCCGCCATGAACAGCACCAGACAGAAACCAAAAAAGTACCAGGTGGCGACCATGCCGACGGCCGGCAGTGCCCAGGTAAAATCCCCGAGCCAGGACAGCGCCAACTGCGGCAATCCGATGGCGCGCAGGACCTGATCGATGGGCCCAAAGGCCGGATTGTACAGCCAGCGCCAGACGACGCCGAGAACCGCCATCGGCATGATATAAGGCAGGAAGAACAGGATACGCAGCACGCTGCGCTCGGTATTGTTTCGGGTTTCATACAGAAAGCTGCACAGCAGCAGCCCCACGCCAATCGGCAGGAGAGTATAAAACAGCATCAGAATGGCGTTATTGCCAAGGGCAATCCAGAAGACCGGATCGCTGAACATACGCAGGTAGTTACTGATGCCCGCGAAAACTGGCCGGGAGGTGCCATCCCACTCGGTAAAGCTGATTCCCAACGACGCGAGCAGCGGTAACAGTAGAAACAGGCCATAAACCAGGACTGCGGGAAGAAGATAGAGAAAATTACGCCAACTGCTTTGATTCAACATAACCGTACTCGTCGTAGTCAGAGCGACATTCAGGCCCGGCAGGTTCGCTGCCGGGCAACCGGCTTAGTGTTTCAGGGTTTTCATGTAACGCTGATAGTTGTTATCGAAGTTAATCACCATCTGCTCAGCCGTCTGTCGGCCCGCCAGCAGCAGTTGAACGTTTTGATTCAGTTCGGCGTTCATGGTCGGGGTTGCCCAGTCGACATAATGGCCCAGACCGTCGTAGGCATTCAGGTTCAGCCACACCTGCCAGGCTTCGCCCAACAGCGGATTATCCGCCGGGATTTTTGCGTCTTTATTCGTACTGGCCGGCAGGAAGCCAACGTTCAGCCAGCGGTTTGCCATGCTGTCCGACACCATATAGTTAATAAATTTGGCGGCAGCATCCTGCTGGGCTTTGGTTTTCGCCATGCTGGTCATCGAGAAGGCCAAATCGGTTCCGCCGACCATCAACGGCTGCTTAACGCCGTCACCGGCTGGCATCCCGGTGAAGTGAATATCTTTGTTGTCTTTAAACTGGCCCAGATACCAGGTTCCGCTCACCAGGAACGCTGACTGACCGTTCTGGAATAACGTGGCGGCATCATCATGACCAATGCCCTGATAGCCCGGGAACAGATAGCCTTTATCAGCCCAGCCTTTCATCATGGTGGCCGCTTTTTTCAGCTTGTCATCTTTGAACGTGCCGCCCACGTCGTAAATCAAATCATCCAGTTTTTTGCGGTCGCTGCTTTCAATTTGCGCTTCCCACAGTGTACTGAGCAACTGCTGCCCCATGTTGCCGTCTAATAAACCCAGCATCATTGGCGGCGTGCCCTGCTCCTTGAGTTTTGCCATTGCGGCGTCAAGCTCGCTCAGGGTTTTCGGTACCGCAATACCGGCTTTATCCAGCAGCGCCTTGTTATAATAGAGGCCAACCATTTCACCGAGGCTGGCCACGCCGTACAGCTTGCCGCTGCCAAACTGGCCGCTGTCAGACCAGCGGTTACGCTTGAGAATGGAGTCCGGGAATTTTTGGGTCCAGCCGTATTCGGCCGCATAGCTATCCAGCGGCAGCAGCAGTTTGTCTTTGACCAGCGATCCCATATCGCCGCCGCCCTGATTCACCTGGGCAATCTGCGGACCTTCACCTGCGGTCAGGGCCAACTTAAGAGGAATGCGCGTGTCTTCAAAGGAGTGCACGGACCGGTTGATAACGATACCGGGGTTTTGCCGGGAAAAGTCTTTAATACCTTCATCGACGGCCGCCGTTTGCTGAGGATAACTGTAGATATCCCATTCATTCAGGGTAACGGTGCTGTCGGCATGAGCAACGCTGCCCATCAGCAAGCCCGCCGCCAACAGGCTACGAACCGAAGTGCGAAAACGGAACGAACGAACTGAGGAATCAGACATCATGCTCACTTTCTCCAATACAGGATGGGCATCCTTTCTTCACAGGGTCTGCAATCCCGCAGACTGTCGCCGCATAAATCACCTTCTCACTCATAGTTACTTTAATAAAAAAATAAAGTCAAACATCCCACCGTGGGAATTGCCAGGTTGTGAGCCTGCGCAAAAAAACACACTGGCAGGGCAGCGCTCAGCATAAGCGGAGAGAAATCCGCATAAATCTGGCGCGTTATCGGTGTCCGTTCGCCGCCGGACAGCACGATAAACCAGCCTCAAAATGGCGTAATAACTTGCTGATAAAAAATATGAAAATCATATGACGCTCACATTTTTAACTTTTTATTTCCTCTGACGATTGCCGCCAGCCGGTTCACCGCCTGCGACAGAAGCCCACAGGGACTGGCCTGGTCAGCTGATAAGATCCGAGCGGAGGCGACTTCAGAATAGCGGGGCAATTATTCCATCTTGAAAACTAAGTCAGCTTTCATTACCGTGAGGTTGTTCAACTACTGACCTGTGAGAGATGACGATGGCGAATCAAGGTGTCATTCGTCCGGCCACCGAGTCGGACTATTCAGCGCTTTACCGCATCTGTCTGGAGACCGCCAATGCCGGTAAGGATGCCCGTAACCACTATTCCGATCCCGACTATCCCGGACAGCGCTTTGCGGTGCCCTACGCCCGCTTTGCACCGGATTTTGCCTTTGTGCTGGACGTGGAAGGCGAAGTGATGGGCTATGTTGTCGCGACGCCCGACACCCGCGACTTTGAAGCGCAGCTTGCGCAGCACTGGTGGCCTCAGCTTCAGGAAAAATACCGTGACCGCACCGCCAGCGCCCCCTATGACAGCAAAATTCTCGACAGCATCCGTCAGCCTGAGCGCGCCGATGCGCAGCTGGTGACACAGTGGCCCGCGCATTTACATATCAATCTGCTGCCCCCGGTGCAGCAAGGCGGCTGGGGCCGCAGGATGATTGCACAGGAACTGGCTGCGCTGCGCCAGGCCGGCGTGAAAGGCGTTCACCTTGGCGTCAGCCTGCAAAATGAACAGGTGTGCGCGTTTTATCAACGCATGGGATTCAGCCACATCCTGCGCAGCAACGCCATATATATGGGCCAGTTACTTTAAGTGAGAGAGTTTATGACCAGCCTGCGCTTACAGAACGTTAAGAAGTCCTATGACCATATCGATGTGATTCATGGCGTCGATCTCAGGGTAAACAGCGGCGAATTTGTGGTGTTCGTTGGGCCATCCGGCTGCGGTAAATCTACCCTGCTACGGATGATCGCCGGGCTGGAAGACATTACTGACGGAACATTGCTGATAGACGATAAAGACATGACCCGTCAGCCCGCAACCGAACGCGGCATCGCCATGGTGTTTCAGTCTTACGCGCTTTATCCCAACATGACGGTGCGCGGTAATCTGGCCTATCCGCTTGAGGTGATGAAAAAGCCGAAAGCCGAGATAGCCAAGGCGATTGAACAAACCGCCGCGCGCCTGCACCTGACTGAACTGCTGGATCGCCTGCCACGGGCGCTTTCCGGGGGCCAGCGTCAGCGTGTGGCCATTGGCCGCGCCATTATTCGCCATCCGCGCATCTTCCTGTTTGATGAGCCGCTCTCCAACCTGGATGCCGAGCTGCGTCTGCAAATGCGCATCGAGATTGCCCGCCTGCACGCCTCGCTGGGCAACACCATGATTTATGTGACTCACGATCAGTCAGAGGCGATGACGCTTGCCGATCGTATCGTGGTGCTGCGCAAAGGGCGGATTGAACAGGTTGGCGCGCCGTTAGCGCTGTACAACGATCCAGACAACCTGTTTGTGGCCGGTTTTATCGGCTCGCCAAAGATGAATTTCCTCCATGCCGAAGTCACCGCCACGGGTCAGGGTGAGGTGCAGTTACGCGTGCCGGATTTAAAGATAACGCAGCTGGTGCTAAAGATTGCGGCGCCCTGCCGCGAGGGCCAGCGCGTCACCCTGGGCATTCGTCCCGAGCACATGCAGCCAGCCGCGGAAACGCCAGCCGAACGTCAGTTCAGCGGCACGCTCTCCTTTGCCGAAATGCTCGGCCACACCAATTATCTCTACCTGGATTTAGGCATTGAACAGATGCTGGTTGTTGAGGCGCGCGAGGCGCAACGGCGTGATTTAGGCGTGGAGGTCAGACTGGGTTTATCGGCAGACCACTGCCTGCTGTTTGATGAGCAGGGGCAGCGTCTGCGTTAAACAGGATGGCGCTGCGGCGCCGTCAGGTCACGGGTTCTTCATCCGCCTGGGCAGCGAGCAGATCGAGCAGCATATTCACGGCAAAGCCTGCCGCGCCCAGCGCCCACATGCGGTTTGATTCTGTCAGAAACTGCAGCGGTGTCATCTGTGGCGTCAGCTTCAGACGATAGGCCTGAAAGCTCTGGGTAATGTGGTCCAGCAGAATACGTGAAGCCATGTGCGGTTCCATCGCCAGGAACACGACGTCAGGATCGTACGCCACCGACAGATTGGCCAGGGAAATCCCCAGTTCACGTCCCGCCTCTTCCAGTGCGCTCAGCACCTCGGCCGTGGGCCGCTGATCGAGCGCCTGCAATGTTAGCGGATCGCCCGCTTCATCCTGCTGGACACGTTGCAGGATTGCCCGGGACGAGGCCACGTCCTCAAGCAGACGCAGCGAGCCATCGCCTACCAGGCCGTTACCGATCTCGCCGGCTTTACCATGTCGTCCGCGATACAGCCGGCGGTTAAGAATAATGCCTGCGCCAATGCCTTTACCGTAAGTCGCAATAACCGCTGACTGCGCATTGCCCAACTGGCCAAACACCAGGGTGGCCATCGCCATCGCATTGGCATCGTTTTCGATAAATACCGGCAGGGAAAAGCGTGTTTCCAGCATCTGCGCGATAGGGACATTCTCCCAGTCGAGCACTTTCGAACGAATACAGTAGCCGTTTTCGGCATCGACTAAACCGGATAAGGCCAGGCCAATCGCGCCCACCTGTTTTTCTTCCACGCCGCGTAGAAATTTAGCCAGCGCATCGCCCAGCTGTCGTGGCGTGATGGCGCCGGAAGGCATCTGCTGTTCCCCCAGCAGATTGCCGCTGAGGTCGGTCATGACGATCAGGTTACGTTCGGCGTTAAGCTGAATGCCAATGACGCTGGCGCGATCGGGATTCAGCCCCAGCAAGGTTTTAGGCCGCCCCATTGATACGCGGCGCAGCCCCAGTTCCTGCACGATGCCCTGCGCCAGCAGTCGGTTGGTCGCCTGGGAGACGGTAGACATGCTGAGTCCGCTTCGGACCTTGAGGTCAGACTGGCTGACAGGCGCATGTTCCACAATCAGTCTCAGAATGCGCGCGGTAACGTTTGGAGCAATCATAGCGTCCTCAGATTTGCCCGGGCCATCATTAATGCCCCGTCCAGAGCATCGTGTTGCGCAGCGACCAGCCGGGCCTGACTCTCCGCGCTCAGCCAGGGCTGAATCGGTGTGGCCAGCCCGCCCATGAGGGCGACGCAGCCCTGACTGATGGTTGAGAGACGGCTGACCATTAAGCCAATGTCACTTGCAGTCTGCTGCAGGAGAGCCACGGCATGACGATCGTCCGCGTGCGCGGCGGCAAAAACATCAGGCACCACGCGCGCCCAGTCAGCGGGCATCGCTTCTCGCGTCCACATCAACATGGTTTCCGGGCTGTGGTTAAACTGTGCCATCAGGCCGTGGGTAAAGTCTGTGCTGTCAACGATGGCTTCATGGGCCAGTAATGCCAGCCGCAGCGCGCGTCGCCCCAGCTCAGCGCCGGAGCCGTGATCGGACAGCGCGAATCCCCAGCCGCCCAGCAGCGTAAACCGCTCGCCATCCCAGGCTGCGCCCTGGCTGCCGGTGCCAATAATAAAAACCGCACCGGGTGCCGCCGCATGGGCGCCGGCGCAGGCGATCTCAACATCGCTGACCACCTGCACGGTCGCGCAGGCAGGCTGCCATTGCGTCAGGCGCGCCTTAACCGAGGCCACATTCGCACCGGCTAATCCTGCCACCAGCGAGGTCTGCGCCAGCGCCTGTGGCGTCAGCCCTGCCTGAGACAGCACAGCTGCCATGAGCTGCTCAACGCAGTTCAGCGCCGCATCAAACTGTGACCAGACGTTGGCGGGGCCGCCCACCGCCTGAGCCAGCACGTTGCCATTCGCGTCGGTCAACCGCGCGCGACACTGCGTACCGCCGCCATCAATACCAAGGAGATAGTGTGATTGCACGCGCTTCCTCCCGCCGTAAACGCATCTCGATTCTGTAATCTGCGAACGATAGGTGAAAAAAACTTAAATCGCAATAACAAATAAATATAGGCAAAAAACAATAACTATTTATTAATTAAAATCAATTAAATAACTAAAAATACGTATGCAAATCACACAACGTGTTATTGACATTAGTTTTTCTGTCGTAATAAGTTGGTAGCCAGTCTTTCCATCATTGCGTCCCGTCAGCGGCGTACTTACCGTTGTCAGAATTCAGGATCAGGGGTTTACCATGAAAGTAGGCATTATTGGTCTCGGCTTTCGTCTTTCTCATGTCGTTAAAGAGTTTCACAAGGCTGATACCGAATTTTCGCTGGTAGGTTATTACGATCCAGCACCGGCCGGTTTGCCGAATCTGCACAGTTTCGGCATCGATCCCGGCAAGGCATTCGATTCCGTTGAGGCGCTGCTGGAACAGGGTGGTTTTGATTTGCTGCTGGTGGGCTCGCCTAACTTTATGCACCTTGAGCATGTCACACAGGCGCTGGCAGCAGGCTATACTGTGTTTACTGAAAAGCCTGTCGTGATTAACGAAGAACAAACGATGGCGATGGCAAAACTGGTTCAGCAGTATGGTGAAGACCGTATTCTGGTAGGGCTGGTGCTGCGTTACTCGCCGCTCTATCACGATCTGCTGGCAGCACGTGACGATCGTCGCCTGGGTGAAATCACGTCTATTGAAGCGACAGAACATATCAAGCCTTATCATGGCGCATTCTTCCAGCGCGACTGGCGCAGGCTCGAAAAGTATGCCGGTCCCTATATTCTGGAAAAATGCTGTCACGACATCGATCTCTACCAGGGATTAATTCAGGAACGCCCCCTTCGGGTGGCCAGCTTTGGCGGACGCAAGTCATTCACGCCTCAGCATGCACCACAAGGCGCAATCACCGAGCAGTCTGAGATTTATCACACTAAGCCCAGCGGCTGGTCGAGTACCGACGCGGTGTTTAGCAGTGATGCCGATATTGTTGATTACCAGACCGCCCTGATTGAGTACGCCAGCGGCGCAACGCTGTCTTTTCACGCTAACCTCAACGTCCCGGACGAATTTCGCCGGTTCTGCGTCATAGGCACTGACGGCATGGCTGAAGGCGATTTTGTCCGTAACTATTTTCGCGTGCACAACGCACGCACCGGCGAAAAAGAAGTGGATACCGCTTACAGCGGCAACGCCTATGACGGTCATTACGGTGCCGATGCCTTAATGGCGGAAGAGATCGTAAAGCACATCAAGCAGGGAACGCCGTTAAAAGTTTCTGTTGTTGACGCACTGGAAGCTGGCCTGACGGCCATTAAGATTGATGAAGCACGCAAAACCCGCAGCGTCATCGATCTGACCGAAAGCTGGGCACGTTTTGACGCCAACCTGGGAAAAACGGGAACGCATTAGTTCCCTCCTGATCGCTCACTCCCCCGAGCCCGTCAGGTTAAACATAGCTCGACGACTGGTACCCTACTTAAACCGGCCTCAGGCCGGTTTTTTTATTCCACTACACCTGTATTCCTCCTGCCCTGCGGGCGGGCGTCGCGCGGCATCGGGCGTCTCCGCCTGCGTTTTTCATGAGGATTGACCCGTGCGGATGATTATTAAAAAAAACCGCCTGCTCTGCTGATAACTTAACTCAGGATAAGATAAAGCAGTAAACGAAGCGACCGTTATGACACCAGAACGACACTTTCTGCTGATAATCAGATGACGTTTATTACGCGTTTTACAAAACAACGTGCAGGGTGAATTAACGCTTTCGACGAGTAGTCACGCCAGAAAAGACCATTTAACGTTATCATTAGAGTGCATATAAATTTAAATAACGGATAACAAAAAAGTGCTGATTAATATATAAAAAACGTGTGTTGCCAGGAGAATCGCGTATATTAATCGCCGGACTTCCCTCTCGTTACGCAAAAAATATAATTCACAGCAAACGTTAAATAGTTTCGATGAGATAATGAAAAATAGCGGATATAACCCTTATATTACTGAGCCTATTCATCACGTCACGAGTCAGGTGGCCGGTATTTGTTACCACCTCCCGAATTCGGACTGCACACAACCGACGAAAAGGATACTTAACGATGACAACATTATTTCATTGCACAACCATCTTGCAACTGAAGCAGCATTAATCATTATTCCCCTGTGTGATGCACAGTTAGAAGAATGGATTCACCATCCCGAACGTTATTTACACCTCCAGGATGCGCGGGTGCGTATTGGTATTAATTATCGCAACCTCAGGGCCCATCAGGAAAAATTACTGGAATTAATTAACGCTTATCGTTTCTGGCTTTTTGATTTCGCACCGCCTGGCGCAGACTGGCATTTCGTCGAATCCTTTCCTTTTTCCGCCATTGTCTTAAGTTATTCATTCTTTAATGACAACTATCGGAAATTTACATTTCCTTTTTTTCTTGAGTCATTAAAAGGGAAAGGCGCCGAGATTATCGTGCGCGGTTACGAACCGACGTTATCAGCAGAGCAACTCGCGGCACTTAACATTAGCGGCTGGCAATTACAACGCGCGTCTGGCGATCTCATTCCCTTTACGCTTTAACCTTTCTTATCTCCTGGCACTATTGAATCATATCGGAAAGCCCCATTAACACCGTCTAAAGTATTGCCTTAGATGCATTGTTAAGAGCTTTTAGCCAAAAAAATCAAAACTTATACCAATTTTGCTATAACATTTAACAGATATGGATCATCACGCTTCAGGGAAGAGCGAAATAAGAATGCCTTTCATCTTTTGTACTTTATGACTGACAACAATCTATCTGATTGTTTTCCTGAGTTTTCTGGCAACGAAATGAGGTCAACATTATGGGGAAAAACTCCTCATCCTTTAGCGTGGTCCGTTTTTTAACGGTGCTGTTCGCCGTGCTAACGGGTGCGTTCATGTTAATTGGTGGTATCTGGCTGGCCACAATCGGGGGTTCCTGGTACTACATCATCGGCGGTGCAGCCATGCTGCTTACCGCTTTCCTGCTGTTGCGACGCAATAGCGCTGCCCTGGTTGTCTATGCGCTCTTGCTGCTGGCTACGCTGGCCTGGGGCGTTTGGGAAGTCGGCACCGACTTCTGGGCACTGGCACCGCGTACCGACGTACTGGTGATCTTCGGCGTCTGGCTGGTGTTGCCCTTTGTCTATCGCGGCTTTTACCAGCCGGGTAAAGGCGCCTTGGGTGCCATGGGCGTGGCACTGGTTGCCAGTGCAGCGGTGTTAACCTATTCCGTCTTTAATGATCCGCAAGTGGTTAACGGTGCATTACCGGCAACAGCGGATAATGCGCCTCAGGCACAGCCGTTGAGCAATATTGCTGATGGCGACTGGCCGGCCTATGCGCGCGATCAGCAAGGGACGCGCTTCTCGCCGCTCAAGCAGATCAACCACGACAATGTGAAAGAACTGCAGGTTGCCTGGCAATTCCAGACCGGTGATATGAAACGCCCAAGCGATCCGGGCGAAATTACCGATGAAGTGACGCCAATTAAGATTCGCGACACGCTTTATTTTTGCACGCCACATCAGATTTTATTTGCTCTGGATGCGGCCACCGGCAAGCAAAAGTGGAAGTTTGATCCCGGCCTGAAAACCAACCCCACCTTCCAGCACGTGACCTGTCGTGGTGTGTCATACCACGAATTCCCTGCAGCGAAGGATGCATCCAATACCCAGCCTGCGCTGTGCTCGCGTCGTATCTACCTGCCAGTCAATGACGGGCGTTTGTTTGCGCTGGATGCAGAAACCGGTGAACGCTGCCCGGCCTTTGGTAACAACGGTGAGCTGGATCTGCAGCACAAACAGCCGGTCACAACGCCAGGCATGTATGAGCCAACCTCGCCACCGGTGATTACTGATACCACCATTGTGATGGCCGGCGCGGTAACCGATAACTTTTCAACCCGTGAACCTTCAGGCGCCATCCGTGGCTTTGATGTGAACACCGGTAAGCTGTTGTGGGTGTTCGATCCGGGCGCGAAAGATCCTAACGCAATTCCGGCGGATGAACACACGTTCACCATGAACTCCCCTAACTCGTGGGCACCTGCGGTTTACGATCCGAAGCTGGATATCGTTTACCTGCCAATGGGAGTGACCACGCCGGATATCTGGGGCGGCAACCGCACACCTGAGCAGGAACGTTATGCCAGCAGCGTGCTGGCGCTGAACGCGACGACCGGTAAGCTGGTATGGTCATATCAGACTGTGCATCACGATCTGTGGGATATGGACCTGCCTTCGCAGCCGACGCTGGCGGATATAACTGATAAAGACGGTAACACCGTGCCGGTTATCTATGCCCCTGCCAAAACCGGGAACATCTTTGTTCTGGATCGCCGCACAGGTAAAACTGTGGTTCCGGCCCCGGAAACCCCTGTTCCGCAGGGCGCGGCTAAGGGCGACCATGTCTCAGCGACACAGCCTTACTCTGAACTGACCTTCCGTCCGAAACAGAACCTGACGGATAAGGACATGTGGGGCGCAACGATGTATGACCAGCTGGTGTGCCGCGTGATTTTCAAACGTCTGCGCTACGAAGGTCCGTTCACGCCACCGTCTGAGCAGGGCACCCTGGTCTTCCCGGGCAACCTGGGCATGTTTGAATGGGGCGGCATTTCCGTTGATCCGCATCGTCAAATTGCGATTGCTAACCCAATGGCGCTGCCATTCGTGTCTAAGCTGATCCCACGCGGTCCGGGTAATCCAGAAGAGCCACCAAAAGGCGCAACAGGCGGTTCAGGTACTGAAACCGGTATTCAGCCGCAGTACGGCGTGCCGTATGGCGTTGAACTGAATCCGTTCCTGTCACCTTTTGGTCTGCCGTGTAAACAACCTGCATGGGGTTATGTTTCTGCTGTTGACCTGAAAACCAACGAAGTGGTGTGGAAACAACGTATTGGTACCGTTCGTGACAGCTCACCTGTACCGCTGCCCTTTAAAATGGGTATGCCAATGCTGGGCGGACCGGTTGCCACCGCAGGCAAAGTGTTCTTTATTGGCGCAACGGCTGATAACTACCTGCGTGCTTACAGCACCGACACCGGTGAACTCTTGTGGCAGGCGCGCCTGCCAGCCGGTGGTCAGGCAACGCCAATGACCTATGAAGTTAACGGCAAGCAATACGTTGTGATTGCTGCCGGTGGCCATGGTTCATTCGGCACCAAGCTGGGCGATTACGTGATTGCCTATGCGCTGCCCGACCAGAAGTAATTAGCACCTGAACAGAGGCGGACTCCGGTCCGCCTTTTTTTATGCCTGCTATCTGCCCTTCGCATTTGCGCGTGGGCAGCGCCAGCTTAACCAGGCGCACAGCCCCATGACCAGGCATGTAGCCAGAAATACAGGCCGCATTCCCCACGCACCACCAATCACCCCACCAAAAAGGGGACCACTGACCTGCCCGATATACTGCGCCGACGTCGAATAGCCGAGCATGCGCCCCACCTGCACAGCGGGAACGTGGTGACGGATAATGGCGGTAATGCAAGGCATCAGACCGCCCAGCGACATGCCCATCAGGAAACGTAACGGCAACAGCTGCCAGGCATCGGTAATAAAAGCCTGAGGGATCAGTAACAGCGCGCAGCCAAACAGGCCCGCGCTCAGAACCCGCCAGTGCCCCACGCGGTCGGCCAGCTTGCCGACAAAGGGTGCTGAAAGAATACTGCCCAGCGCGGCCGCGGCCATCACCAGGCCGGACATCAGGGTAATGGCATGCTCCTGATGTAAAAACTGGCCGATATACAGCGTAATGACAGGCTCGATCGACATATTGGCAAACACCAGCAGCATGGCCGTTAACCACATCAGCCTGACTATCGCCCGGTCAAAGGGAGGAGCAGCCTCGCCCGGCTGCGGACACACGCTCTCCACCTTCTTGCGCGCCACGGTCGGCTCCTTCAGCAAAAAGGTGGTCGCCAGGAATGCCACAAAAATGACCGCCCCCGTCAGCCAGAACGTAGCCCGAATGCCGATCAGCGGCGGGAGTACACCGCCCAGCAAGGGGCCTGCAACATTACCGGCCATCATGCCGGATGCCAGCACGCCTAACGCCCATCCGGTATGCGCTTTAGGGGTTTGCGCAGCAATCAGAATGGTGGAGCCGGAAGAATAGCCCCCGAGTAATCCCGCCAGTAAACGCAGCGCCACCAGCTGCCACACAGCGGTTGCCATGCCGATCAGTGCCATGGCGAGGGCCATTCCCAGGCTCGCCCGGATCAGCATCAGCTTACGGCCGTAGCGATCGCCCAGCCTGCCCCACAGCGGCGCGGTTAACGCGGCGCTGAGAAAGGTTGCGCCATAGGCCACGCCAGACCAGCGCGCAATGGCCGCCGGGTGCTGTACGCCCAGCTGTTGCACATACAAGGGTAAAAAAGGCAGCAGCAAGGTCATGGCGACCAGGGTCGTAAACGAGCCAAAGACGCAAACCCATAAGTTACGTTTCCAGTGGTGGAATACAGGTGCCTCAGACGTAATTTCCATGCGATATCCCCATCGTGTTTAGGGACTCAGGCTAACAATGGTGACGAGACAACAACAGTCGGCGCGCGATATTTGCTGACTGGCCTGTTTTGTTGCTGTACTGCAACAATCAGCGCGCGCCCAGTTGACCGATCAGCATATCGCACAGCAGGCTGATGGGAGAGGCCGATGCGATGTCCTGGTGCCTGAGCAGGTAGCTCTGTGAGCGATCCATCTGCCACTCCGGCAGCACCTGGACAATTTGTCCCTGCGTCAGCGCCTCCTGCACCATATAGGAAGGCAGATAGGCGATGCCGTTGCCCGCCAGTGCAGCGTTCAGCAGCGCCATACTGTTATTGGCCCGAAAGCGGCTACGCACGTCTACCGCCAGACGCAGCTTATCGCGACGAAAAGGCAGTGCCGCAGTATGCGCCGGACCGTGAAACATCAAGAGATCATGGCGGGGTAACAGGCGCGGATGCGAAATGGCAGGATGCTGCGCCAGGTAGTCAGGCGCGGCGTACAGGCCCCAGTGGATGTCGCTCAAAACACGAAAGTTGCCCTGGCGAGGCGCGTGAGCACGGATAACTATCGCGATGTCTACCCCGTCGCCAAGGGTCTCATCGTTGTTATCCGTAAGGCTGAGATCGACATTGATGTGCAGATGACCGCGTAGAAACCGATTCAGCAGCGGCACGATGCACTGGCAGCCATAGGTGACGGGCGCCTGTAAGCGGACATTACCGGCAGGATTTTGGTGAGCCTGCTGCACAAAATCTTCGGCCCGGTGCATTTCGTCCAGCATACGCACGCAAAAGGGATAGTAAGCCTGGCCCAGTTCCGTCAGCGTCATCCGGCGAGTCGTACGCTGGAGCAGCCGAATGCCCAGCCGCTGTTCCAGCCCGGCAATCTCCCGGCTGATATGGGACTTTGACACGCCGAGTACGCGTGCGGCTTCCGTAAAGCTTTTGAGTTCCACCACGCGCGCAAACAACATCATGGCGATCAGGTTATCGCTGTTAGTCATCGGGTTCCTGGGACAAGTCGGCCTGCTGAAGGTTATTGCACAGCCACGACGCCGTGCCTCAGGCAGTCAGAATAAAGCAACGGAAGGAAAGCGGACAGCGTGGATCAGGAAAAAGGACGCGAGGCAGCCCTGGCGATGCATGGACATTCCCACAAGTTCGCGGATGGGAATGTCCATACAGAGACTAACTAGCCATGGCATAAGGGAATAATAAACGATCTGGCTCTACCCGGCGCTGACGACGCAGTTGACCCGGCGTGACCATAAAATAGTTTTTAAACGTGCGGGTGTAGGCCTGTTGGGTATCAAACCCATAGCTCATCGCCACCTGTAAAATCGCTTCGTTGCTGTTAAGCAGCGTCAGGGCCGACTCGGTCAGACGGCGCTGACGGATATACTCGGCCAGTGAGAAGCCGGTATGCTGGCGAAATAAACGTTGCAGGTGCCAACGGGAATAGCCCGCGCGGCGAGCAACTTCGTCCAGATGCAGATCGTGTCCTAAATTGCTTTCTATCCATTCCAGCAAACTACGAATAAACTCGCGCTGATTCATGGTGTTCTCCTGGTTAAAGCAGATGTGCAGGGAACACACTGTAGCGCGTTAAATTTATCCCTTAATTAGCGAAAAATTAGCGCAGAATTAGCAAAGCGGTAAGATCGTCTCTTTAGGTACAGGCATCCGGCGCGTCCCGGCCTTTTAGCAGGCTGAGCGCCCCAATAATTCTGCGCTAATAATCCAGCGCTACACTGTTGCCATTTTTCGGGAGGGCATCATCCATGCGCGTTTTGTTGGTCGAAGATGATGAAATGATCGGCGCGAATTTACAGCAGGCGCTGGAAGCGGCGGGCTGGTCAGTTGACTGGGTACGCGATGGCGTATATGCGCAAAATGCCTGGAGCGAAGGCGGCTACAGCTGCGTCCTGCTTGATCTTGGCTTACCCCGGGACGACGGCTTGCAGGTGCTGAGACGGGCACGCGGGCGCGGGGATGCCACCCCGGTCTTGATCCTTACCGCCCGCGATACGGTCGCTCAGCGCGTACAGGGCCTGGATTATGGTGCTGATGACTACCTGCTTAAGCCTTTTGATCTTCAGGAAGTCATGGCCCGCATGCGTGCGATTACCCGGCGCCATCACGGTTCCGCCGATTCGCTGCTGGGCAGCGGGGATGTTCAACTGGATATGCTGACGCGCGAAGTCTTGTACAAAGGGCAACGTGAGCAGCTAACCGCCCGGGAATATGCCCTGCTCTATGCGCTGCTGGAGCGGCCCGGTGCCATCCTGTCACGCGAGCAGTTAGAAAACCGCATCTATGGCTGGGGCGAAGAAGTCAGCAGCAATGCGGTGGACGTATTAATCCACGGCATGCGGCGCAAGCTGGATAATGATGTGATCCGCAACGTGCGCGGACTGGGTTGGCGAGTGCCGGCAATATGAAAATCTTTATGCGATCGTTACGGAATAAATTACTCAGTACGTTACTGGTCATTCATTTACTGATGATTGGCGGCGTGGCCTGGTATTTCTTTAGCTGCTACGGTGAAATGGTGGGCGTCATCAAGGATGAGCAGCTCGCCAAGCTGGCCGATGCCTGGTCAGTGAATCGCGAGATCCCCCCGCTGATGCCGCTTATTGCGCCAGCACACAAGATAAAAAGCGCCTTCGTCATTCAGCTGTGGGATGCCGAAGGTCGGCTACGCTCCAGCTCCTGGCCTGAGTTGCACGCGCCGTTACAGGCGGAAAACGGCTATAAAGATGTGCAGATCGGCGGCTGCCACGACTGCGAATGGCGAATTTATACCCGCTCCGGCCAGCCCGGCAGCGAGATAAAGACCATTCAGGTGATGCTCAATCTCAGCTACATGAAAGAAATGATGGTGAGGCGAGCGCTGTCGGCGATTATTCCGCTGATTTTGATGATGCCGCTGTCACTACTGGTTATCTGGCTGGTCGTGCGTAAAATCACCCGGGATTTGCGCGTTGCCTCCCGGGAAATTGCCGCGCAGGATGCCCATCACCCACACAGCGTTTCACCGGAAAGCCTGCCGGATGAAATTCAGCCGCTGGTCGCCGCCTATAATTCGCTGCTGGATAAACTTCGTGCGGCCTGGTCTTCACAGCGCCAGTTCATGGAAGATGCCGCTCACGAATTGCGGACGCCGGTCACGGCGGTTACGTTGCAGCTGGAGAACCTGCGGCAGCATATTCAGCCTGGCGAGGCCAGTCGTCAGTTTGCACAACTGGAATCGGGCGTAACCCGCACCCGCCATCTGGTGACCCAATTGCTGAATATGTCACGCTGGGAAGATCAGTCAGTGGTCGCCAGCCTCGACACTATCGCGCTGGAAGATGTGCTGAAAGAGAGCATTGAGCAGCTCATGGTGGTGGCAGATAAACGCGGTATCGACATTGGCTTTAGCGGCACCACGCACTACCAGCTGCAGGCCGGACGGTCTGAGCTGCGAAGCCTGTTTGATAACCTGATTGGCAATGCCATGCTTCATACGCCTGAAGGCAGCATGGTGGATGTCCTGCTGCACCGTGTTGACGGGCAAACCGTAGTAGATATCGTCGATAACGGCCCGGGCATGCCGGAGTCGTTTATTGAACGCGCGTTTGATCGCTTTGCCCGCGCCCCGGATGTTAAAGCCCAGGGGAGCGGGTTAGGCTTGTCTATTGTACGAAGCGTGGCGCACAAACATCATATCCGCGTTGCGCTCTCCAATTGCCTGAATCCGCACGGTGTGCGTTGTGGTTTTCAGGTCCGCGTCACTTTTCCCTGATCCCTGCTGTTTGATTCGGAACCGGACAACGTAAACGGTTGCCTGGTTCCGTTCGCCTGAAACAATATTGTGACAAGAATCACAATATTGATGAATTGTTATGCAACACATTTTGACAAATGTGATCAAAAGCTATTTTCTATCTCTCTGTTACAGGCACGCTACGCTAACTAAAACAGGCGGCCTGAGTACATTACTGCCCAACCTTTGGGATTGATTTCCAAACAGCGCGCAAACGATTGTCTTGCGCATAAAAACCAGTGGTCAAAATATAATGAAATTTAAAACGTTAATGGCAGGTGTCCTGCTGGCAGGTTCCTTAAACGGTGCAGTGCAGGCTGCTGACAATGCTCCCCAGTATGTTTCCGACTGGTGGCATCAGAGCGTAAACGTGGTGGGCAGTTACCACACTCGCTTCGGACCGCAGTTCAATAATGACGTCTATCTGGAATACGAAGCGTTTGCCAAAAAAGACTGGTTTGATTTTTACGGCTACGTTGATCTGCCGAACTTCTTTGGCGTGGGCAACAGCAATGCTAACGGCATTTTCGACCACGGTTCGCCGCTGTTCATGGAAATTGAGCCGCGTTTCTCCATTGATAAACTGACCGGCACCAGCCTGGCCTTTGGTCCGTTTAAAGAGTGGTACTTCGCGAACAACTATATCTACGATATGGGCCGCAACAGCGCCAACCGTCAGAATACCTGGTATATGGGCCTGGGCACCGACATCGATACGCACAGCGATATCGGCCTGTCGCTTAACGTCTATGCTAAATATCAGTGGGAAAACTACGGTGCAGCGAATGAAAACAGCTGGGATGGCTATCGCTTCAAAGTGAAATATTTTGTGCCGATCACCACCCTGTGGGGCGGTAACCTTGGCTACGTAGGCTTTACCAACTTCGACTGGGGTTCAGACTTACGCGAAAAGAGTGGCCCGATTCGCACCAGCAATTCTATCGCTTCCAGCCATATCCTGTCGCTGGGCTACGATCACTGGCACTTCTCGGCCGTCGCCCGTTATTTTCATAACGGCGGTCAGTGGGGAGCGGGTCAGGAGTTAGGATTTGGTGAAAGCGCGTCTGAAATCAAGTCTACGGGCTGGGGTTACTACCTGGTCGCCGGCTATAACTTCTGATTACTGTCGCACCGCGAAAAAGAGGTGGCGGCGAACGTTGAGGCCTTCCCATGAGGAAGGCCTCGCGTCTTTACAGACTGCAGCGTATTACGCGTCGGGTTTTACCACGTTGATGCGCCATGGAATATTGAATTTATCGATAAACATGGCGAAGCCGTCAGACCAGAATGTCTCCTGCCACGGCGTGGTGACTTTCCCGCCTGTAGACAGCTTTTCAAACCATGCCTTACCCTGCTCTGCATCGTTAGTTGCCAGACTCACGGCATAGCCCGCGTGTTCTGAGGCCGGAGGCTGATGGGGATTGCCATCACTCATCATCAGCTCACCCTGACCAATACGGAGGTGCGCATGCATAATTTTCTCAGGGGGCAACGGCGGAGCGGACCGATCGCCCACCTGTTCACCCTGCTCCGGCATATCGCCAAACGTCATTTTTTGCAGCAGTTTTCCACCCGTTGCCTGCAAATAAAATTCTATCGCTTCTTCACAGCGACCATAGAGAAACAAATAGGGACATACTTGCATTATTACCTCGATACCGGTGAGTAGAGATTTCCTTGTAACGACGTAATAAGTGTAGACGACAGGTCAGGGTTAACGACGATAACCGGATAAAGATTCATCATTCAGATTATTTACCTGACACAGGTCAGCCTTTTTTCTGTTGATTTTACAAATAAAACAGGACCAGACCTGACAACAATAAAGCGTGATTTTCTGACAGATATTATTGTCATGGCAATAATAACAAAGCATGACCGTTGAATGATGAAATAAAAGGCCAGTTTATAATGCGTTACGATACATCACCTCTTGCGCCGTGCTGTTTATCGCCAGCAGTCATCCCGTGCACGCCCCGATCGATCGGGCTTTGTTAAATCTGTCTGGCCCTAAAAATCAGGTTATCTAACGTAAAGACCGAAATAACCGAACCGGCACAAAAGATCATCAGGTAATAACATTGAATCATCTGGTTCATTATTTCGCTCATCTTTTACCCACCTTATTGTTTATTTATTTCAGCACGTTCCCACTAAATATTTACCCTGCTGATGCCGATACATCAGTCCATAATCCCCTATTCAGGACTGCGTCATGTCGTTAAAAAAATCTTCACTACTGGTTTTGTCGTTCCTGTTAATTCTTTTTCTTATCAGCATATCGGTCAGCATCTGGTTACTGGCCCGGAGCAACGCGTCGTTAAATGCGGTTAATAAAGAAATCCGCGTCGTGTTATCAGTTATCGATCCTATCAACCACAGCCGAACGTTACGCGTACGGCTGATGGAATACATGAAAGAAATTGAGAACGACGGCCCGCAGGGCAGCTATTCTCTGGACAGCGTAAAAAGCGTCGCCGCTAAAGCCGATGCTGCCTTTCAGGCTTATCTCAGTGCGCCACGCATTCCGGGTGAAGAGGCCGATGCAGACCGCTATCGTCAGGCCTATCTGGCTTATCGCGATCAGGGAATTCAACCCTTGATTGAAGCGGCCGAAGCCCGCGATCAGCAGCGCTTTAAAAATCAAATTGCCAACGTAGTCCGGCTAGACCGGCAGTATGAAATCGTCCTGGATCAGGTGCTGGCCCAACACGAGGCTTATGCGAAGAAACTGAATACTGACGCCCAGGGCAACTTTTCATCCGGGATCACGCTGCTCATCGTGTTTGGCTTGTTATTCCTGGCCATCACCATTGCGATACTGATCTTTGTCAGACGCTATATCTTATCGCCGCTCAATAACGCAAAAGCGCACTGCAGCGAGATTGCGGCAGGCGTGCTCGATCACCCGGTGCCGGTCAAAATCGGCTCGAAGAGCGAAATTCAGCAACTCATGAGTTCGATGGAGCAAATGCGGACGTCTCTGACGGACATTATTATCCGGGTGCGCCACTCAACCCACGCGGTGTCCTGTGCTTCACAGGACATTGCCAGCGGTAATACCGATCTGGCGTCCCGTACCGAGCAGCAAGCTGCGGCGCTAACCGAAACGGCGGCCAGTATGGAGCAATTGGGGGCAACGGTTAAACAGAACACGGACAATGTGTTTGAAGCCTGCCGTCTGGCTAACGAAGCGGTACAGAACGCAGAAACCGGCGAGAAGGTTTCTCAGCAGGTTATCCTTTCAATGGCCAAAATAAATGAAAGTTCGAAGAAGATTGAGGATATTACCAGCGTGATTAACAGCATTGCTTTTCAGACCAATATTCTGGCGCTGAACGCCGCCGTCGAAGCGGCGCGCGCCGGTGAGCAAGGCCGGGGTTTTGCCGTTGTCGCCGGTGAAGTGCGTAATCTTGCGCAACGCAGCGCCGTGGCGGCGAAAGAAATTGAAGGGCTGATTGCCGAATCGGTCGCGACGATTCGCGTGGGTTCTGATCAGGTCAGTCGCACGGGCGAGGCGATGAATGCGATTATTACCTCGGTAAGCCGCGTGAACGAGTTGATGGACCACATTTCTACCGCGTCCGATGAGCAGCATCACGGTATCAGCCAGATTGAAAAGGCGGTCACTGAGATGGATGGTGTGACGCAGCAAAACGCCGCACTGGTCCAGGAGTCGGCCGCCGCGGCTGCTTCGCTGGAAGAGCAGGCTCAGCACCTGACCCATTCCGTTTCTGCTTTCCGCCTGTCTGGCGTCTAAAACGGATTCCCGCTCGGGTGATGAGGCCAGAGCGGGAAACAGACGCTGTGCGTCGCGGCATCAGGCTGTGACTGCCCGGCCTTTACCGGCCCGCCAGTCATGGTGACGACTGACCGCGCCTTTGTGTCCTGACCGGCTCTTGTGCCTTTACGTCGGCCGCCTGCCGGTCTGCCCTAAAAACCGTCCCAGTCAATACTGCAATATGCGTTGCTGAAAATTCATCACTATTCCTGTCGGCAAGAATCAGGTAATTGATTATTCTGCTGCTTCACGGCTCGCGAATGGGCAACGCTTTCAAAACACTTCACGGCCTGTAGCGGGAATGGCAATCATCCTGACATGAGGTTCACCTTACATGACACCAGCCTTTATCACAGGGATAGCACCGACGGCGGCAGCGTCGGCCAACACCAGCTTAGCTGAGCGCATTGATGCGCTACCTTCTTCTGTGGGTTTATGGCGCTTTATCTCGCTGCTGGCGCTGGGCGGGTTCTTTGAGCTTTACGATCTGTTTGAAACCGGGTATATCAGCACTGGCTTGCTGGCGGCCGGTATCTTTCACACGGGCAGTGCCGGGATACTGGGCATTACCGATCAGGCTGTGTTTGCTTCCGCTACCTTCCTGGGGCTGTTTGTTGGCGCCAGCCTGCTCACGCCCCTTGCCGACCGCTTTGGTCGTCGACTGACCTTTATCTGTGCCCTGGCCTGGTACGGCGTATTTTCACTGCTCATGGCTTTTCAGCATAGCGCGGAGATGGTGATCCTGTGCCGTTTTCTGGTGGGGATTGGGCTGGGGGTTGAGTTGGTCACCATTGATACGTATTTGAGTGAATGGGTCCCCACTCACCTGCGTAACCGGGCTTTTGCCTTTTCGTTTTTTATCCAGTTCCTGTCGGTGCCTGCTGTCGCGCTCATGTCGTGGTGGCTGGTGCCGCAAAATATCCTTGGGCTGGAAGGCTGGCGCTGGGTGGTGATTGCCGGTGCGGTCTGTTCACTGGTGATCTGGTTTGTGCGCAAAAACCTGCCAGAGTCCGCTCGCTGGCTGGTGCAGCAGGGGCGCGTCGATGAGGCCCATCAGGTGATGGTGAAAATGGAAAAACGGTGCGGCATCGCCCCGGGCCTGCCGTTGACGAAGCCGTCCGTCTCAGACAAAAAACCAGAGAAGAGCCGCTTTCGGGAGATCTGGTCAGCCCGCTATCGCAAGCGCACGCTTATGTTGGTGGTCATGAACTTCTTTCAGGCGATTGGTTTTTATGGTTTTGGTAACTGGCTGCCGGCATTGCTGTCCGGTCAGGGCACGTCGATCACCCACAGCCTGCTGTATGCGTTCTTTATCACGCTTGCCTACCCGATTGGATCGCTGATTTGTGGCAGTTTTACCAGCCAGCTCGAAAATAAATGGCAAATCGTTCTCTCTTCGCTCATGACGGTGGTATTCGGTACGCTGTTTGCCCTGCAAACCAACCCGGTATTGCTGATTATTTGCGGTTTCCTGATCACCTTCTCGAATGCCTGGCTGACCTGTAGCTATCATGCCTATCAGACCGAGATTTTCCCCACGCACATCCGCGCACGGGCGGTGGGTTTCTGCTACTCGTTCAGCCGGTTATCAACCGCATTCAGCAGTCTTTTGATCGGTGTGATTTTGCAGTATGCCGGTACGCATGGCGTTATCGTGTTTATCGTGCTGAGTATGCTGATGGTGATGCTGTCGGTGGGCATTTTCGGGCCTAAGACGCGCGGTATCAGGCTGGAACATATCTGAACATTCAGCCTTCCCCCTGCGGGGAAGGCTGAAACACTGAGGTCTACTTCCCTTCTAACACCTTGATATCTGCATTGCCCTGACGATCTTTGACCTCTTCACGCAGGGCTGCTACCTGCTTCGCCGTCACGTTATCCGCCGCATTGTTGCCCCAGCTGCGACGAATAAAGTTCACCACGTCCGCGACCTGCTGATCGTTCAGACGCCAGCCAAATGCCGGCATGGTGATGGTTGAAGGCGCGCCTTTTACCCCACGCAGTTCGCCACCAACCAGCACGATGTGAATCAGCGAGGTCGGATCCTCTGCCATCACCACAGGATTGCCCCGCAGCGCAGGATAGAAGCGTTTATAGCCGCTGCCATCGGTTTTATGGCAGGCTGCGCAGCTGTCCACATAGGTCGCGGCGCCCGTCTGACTGTCGTCGCCCTTCCATAAGGCTTTGGCCGTCGCGTCATCCACGCTAAACGCCACCTGATGCGGATCTTTGGCACCCAGCGACTTCAGATAGCGGGCGATGGCCGTGATGTCTTCATCCGTCAGGTGCTGCAGGCTGTGGTCGACAACGTCCACCATGCCGCCAAATGCCGCCGTGTGGTCGTTACGCCCATAGCGCAGGAACTGGCGCAGGTCATCTTCACTCCAGCGGCCCAGGCCGTCGCGGTTATCTCCGCGCAGATTGCTTGCGGTCCAGCCGTCAACCGGCGCACTGCTGCCCGCCAGATAATCCGTTCCCCCGGCATTGGTTAACGCCTTTTCCTGCAGGGTAAAACTACGCGGCGTATGGCAGGCACCGCAGTGGCCCAGACCTTCTACCAGGTAACGGCCACGCGCCAGCGTCGCATCCTCCTGCGCGGCAGGCTGGAACGCCTTTACATCCGGTGCAAACAGGTTGCGCCAGATCGCCAGCGGCCAGCGCATTGACAGAGGCCAGGGAATATCACTCTCTTTGTTGGCCTGACTGACCGGGGCAACCCCGTGCATGAAGTAAGCATACAGCGCCTGCATGTCTTCATCGTTGACCACGGCATAAGACGGATAAGGCATAGCGGGATAGAGCGTATCGCCGTTTTTTGCAATACCGTGCCGCACGGCTTTCTGAAAGTCATCGTAGCTGTAGTCACCAATACCGGTCGATTTATCCGGCGTGATATTGGTGGAGTAGATCGTGCCAATCGGCGTGGCCATCGGCAATCCCCCTGCAAAGGGCTTGCCGCCTTCACTACTGTGGCAGGCTACGCAGTCGCCCGCGCGCGCCAGATATTCACCGCGTTTGACCCGATCCGCCGTGCTGTCATCCGCCAGGGCAGCGAAGGCGAGACTGCCCAACACCAGGGCTAAAATACCGTTTTTCATCACCATCTTCCTTATGCCTGCACCAGGGGACCCGGGTTCTTCAGGTACTGTTCCCGAATCGCTTTCGCCGACCAGTAGGTCAGTGCGGCGACCATGCCGGTGGGGTTATATCCCAGCCCCTGCGGAAACGCTGAAGCGCCGGGAACGAAGACATTCGGCACATCCCAGCTTTGCAGATAACGGTTCACCGCACTGGTATTGGGATCTTCACCCATAATCGCGCCGCCGCTGATGTGGGTCGTCTGATACACGGTCGTGTCAAAATGCGTACCGGGCTTCTTCGCCCCGCCAATGATCATTTTAGGATTCATGGCTTCGGCGATTTTATGCATTTTTCCCACCATGAACTGCGCCATCTTGATGTCGTTGTCCTGCCAGTCGAACGTCATGCGCAGCAACGGCTGACCGTAGGCATCTTTGTAGTTCGGGTCCAGGTCCAGATAGTTCGCGCGGTAAGACTGGTGCGCACCGTGAGCATCCATGGAAAGATGATGCGTGTAGGTGTCCGCCACGGCGGCTTTCCACTGACTGCCCCAGTTTGGCGTGCCGGTCGGCGTGGGGAGCCCCGAGATCGGTTTGGTGCCCGCCTGGTTCACCCAGAACGGCGACCCGCCAACAAAGCCGTGCGGACCATGATCGAAATTGTCGGCATTAAAATCATCCACGGCGACGCCTGCACCGCCTGCACCGATGAAGGGATTGGTGGTGGTGTTTTTATCGAACAGCGCTTTCAACGTCGACAGGTTTTGATAGGCGAAGTTGCGCCCTACCGTCCCTTCGTTGGTGATCGGGTTGTAAGGTTTGCCGATGCCGGACAACAGCATCAAATGGACGTTATGGAACTGAAAGGCAGACAGAATGACCAAATCCGCCGGTTGCACCTGCTCACGGCCCTGCGCATCAACATAGGTGACACCGGTCGCACGCTGCTTATCAGCCGTGAGGTTGACCCGCAGCACGTAAGAATTGTTACGCAGCTCAAACTTTGGCTCCTGGCGCAGCGCAGGCAAAATATTCACATTCGGCGATGCCTTGGAATACATATAACAGGCGTAGCCGCTGCAGTAGCCGCAGAAGTTGCACGGCCCCATCTGGGCGCCGTAAGTATTGGTATAGGGGCCAGAGGTGTTCGCCGACGGCAGATCGTAAGGGTGATAACCTACGGACTCGGCGGCCTGGGCAAACAGCTGAGCCGACCAGGTACGCTTTTGCGCCGGCAGTGGAAAGTTGTCAGAGCGATCGGGCGCAAAGGGGTTACCGCCTTTGTCTTTGCCGACGACCTTGCCCTGAATACTCCAGGCACTACCGGAGGTGCCAAACACCTTTTCAGCTTTATCAAAAAACGGCTCCAGCTCCTGGTAGTCCACGCCAAAGTCCTGAATGGTCATGCCTTCAGGAATAAAGTTTTTGCCGTAGCGCGCCTCATAGTGGCTACGCAGTTTCAGCTCTACCGGATCAACCCGGAAATGGACACCCGACCAGTGCAGCCCGGCGCCGCCGGTACCAGTACCGGGCAGGAAGGCCGCCAGCTGGCGGTAAGGCACGGCCGTTTGTGAGGCGTCGTGCCGAATGGTGACGGTGCTCTTAGACAGGTCCTGGAACAGCTTTTTGCGAACGTTGTAGGTCAGCTCATCAATCGACTGCGGGTAAGAACCATCCGGATAGGTATCACGATGTGGACCGCGCTCCAGCGCCAGCACGTTCAGACCTGCTTCGGTCAGCTCTTTGGCCATAATGGCGCCCGCCCAGCCAAAGCCGACAATCACGGCATCCACTTTCTTTAATTCATTTGCCATGCTCAGCTTCTCTCTCCACGAATCGACACTGACGGGAACGGATAGCGTTCACCGCGCTCTACCCAGTCCATAAAGTCGGCGCGTGCGCCAGGGAAGTTGATGAGCTTCCAGCCCACCATGCCCTGATTGCCGCCGTGGATGGGATCGCTAAAGAAGCCTTCGCGGGTGTTTTGCAGTAAGTAGGAGAAAAACACGTTGGCGGGCAGCTGACGGAAACCGGCTTTGCCGCTCTCCATGGCCTGTAATAATGCGTCCTGCTGCCCGGCGTCGAGTTGGGCAAACACCTTACCGTGCTGCTGCTGACTGTAATGATCGGCATCAGCCAGACCAAGACGGTAGATCTGCTGCGGCACCAGCGGCAGCTGATAGCCCATTTCTTTAGGAACGTCGGGATGGAAAGGCCCCTGCATATACCAGTTCGCTCCGGTGGCGTAAGGCGTATTCATCTGACGATCGATAAACTCAGGCACGCCTGCTTCCAGCGCGCCGGGGCCGCGTTCATCAGCAGGAATCAGGCGCGCAACGGCCGCCTTGATAAAGGCAAATTCCTCGGCGGTAAACCAGGTGGGCTGATAATCTCGGGCAGACTGGGGTGCGGCGGGCGCTGCCGCCTCAGCGGGCGCAGAAAATGCACCAAGTGCGCTACTGCCTACCGCCACTGCGGGCGCCAGGGTGATGGTCTTCAGCAAAAAATCCCTGCGTGAATGACCCTTTTTCTGGTCTGACATGACATTGCCTCATCACCGCATCAACTGCGGTACGAAAAAGAGAAGTGAGTGCGTTGTAGTGGTTTTTATCTGCGGATTTCGGGTACAACGAACTGTTACCGGTAACAGTAACTATAAGTGTAACACCATTACCAATAAACATTTAGTTTAAGGAAACAAAAAAGCACAATTTCATTAACATATATTTTGTCGATGTCATGTTCAGAAACAACAGGCTACAGACAGATAGCCGTTTAAACGTTATAAAAGCGATTACACAACAGCGGAGTACCTATGTTTAAGTCTTTCTTCCCGCGACCGGGACTGTTTTTCAGCTCGGCCGCCCTTTGGAGTTTACTGGCGATTTTTGTCTGGTTTGGCTTTGCCAGCGATTTACCGGCCCATTTCTGGCCTGCTTTTCAGGCGGCCATCAAGCAGCCCTTGCCCACGACGGTAATGCGGTTTATTGCGCCGGGTGAGGTGTGGTTTTATGCCTATTACTGGCTGATGGTGGCCATCTTCGCGATAGCCTGGCGACTAACTGACAACCATCCGTGGCAACGCTGGTCGGTATGGGGTTCGGCACTGATTATTTTTGTCACCTGGTTTGGTGTGCAGGTTGGTGTTGCCGTGAACGCCTGGTATGGCCCTTTTTATGATTTGATCCAAAAAGCGCTGACGAAAGCCGGCTCGGTTCAAATCAACGAATTTTATGCTCAGGTAATGGCCTTTTTGGGCATTGCCTTAATTGCGGTCGTCATTGGGGTGATGAATGCTTTTTTCATTAGCCATTGGGTATTCCGCTGGCGTACCGCAATGAACAATTATTACATGCACCACTGGCAGCGCTTACGCCACGTTGAAGGCGCGGCTCAGCGTGTGCAGGAAGATACCATGCGTTTTGCCACAACGCTGGAAAGCTGGGGCGTGAACTTTATCCAGGCCATCATGACCCTGGTGGCGTTTCTGCCGGTGTTGATCGCCCTGTCACACCATGTCGAAAACATTCCGATCCTGGGGAATCTTCCTTACGCGCTGGTGATTGCTGCGGTTCTCTGGTCGCTGTTCGGTACCGGTCTGCTGGCGCTGGTCGGGATTAAGCTCCCCGGTCTCGAATTTCGTAATCAACGGGTTGAAGCTGCTTATCGTAAAGAGCTGGTTTACGGCGAAGACAACGCCGACCGCGCCACACCGCCCACGGTAAAAGTGCTGTTCAACAACGTGCGGGTTAACTATTTCCGTCTGTATTTTCACTATCTCTACTTCAACATCAGCCGCATTCTTTATCTTCAGGTCGATAACGTCTTTGGACTGTTTCTGTTGTTCCCGTCCATTGTTGCCGGAACGATAACGCTGGGTTTGCTTAACCAGATAACCAACGTTTTCGATCAGGTCCGCAGCTCGTTCCAGTACCTGATCACCTCGTGGTCGACGCTGGTTGAGCTGATGTCTATCTATAAACGTCTGCGCAGCTTTGAGCAGATTCTGGATGACGTGCCGCACGGTGAAATGATGCGCGACGCCTCTGAAGACGTGTCATAACCGGGCTCTTCGCCTGCGGCAGCCTCATGCCATGCCGCAGGCAAATTATCGCGAATCCAGAGTCATGAGTCGGTGCCTGCCAGGATTGTTAGCCGCGCTTCGCGCCATCACGACTGACAAGCAGAACCTGGCGACCTGCTGAGCGCAGCAGATCGGTAAACCGGTTACTGATGCGGTTCACGTCTTTCTCTTCTGCCCGGGCTCTGCTTCCCTTAGCCCGTGATGGACTTTGGCATCGGCTGTCGTCCGACCAGGCTTACGCGGTCTTACCCTCTTGCTGCATCGGGGATCGTCCGAGGCCAGCCTGTCTTGCACCTGGCTATTAATGGCAGCAAATCGTCTCTCGCGTGAAATTGCGGCCACAGCGGAGAAGCCTGCACGTTATCGCGCCCAAAATCAGGCAAGCGTCTGCACAGCTGACAGGCTTAATGGCGAATAACAAAGGCGTCTGATGGGGGACCAGGAAGGGAAAAGATGAAACGGCGGGCATCCACAAACGCCGCCAGGACGCCCATAGGCGTCCTGTCAGCACACAACTTCAAGCATTATTTCAGCAGTTCAGCGGTCATGTGCACGCCGTTATTGGTGTTAGCTTCGGTGATTTTATAGGAAGCACCAGCTTCTTGCGCCTGCGCAGCAATTTTCGCTTCGGTGCTATCCAGAGTAGAACCGGTCGCTGTCACAGTTTGCGCGAAGCCTGCAACAGGAAGAATGGCAAGGGCGATAACAGCAGCAAAAGTTTTGATAGTTTTCATGATAAATTCCTCGGTCATTTTCAGTTTATTTAAGGCTATCTGCCTTGTGTGAAAACATAATAGGCCGAATATTGATCAGAAAAAAGCAGAGGGTTTTGCTTAAGTTGTTCAATAAAACTGAAACTGAAAAGCACGTTTAGCCCTGTTAAAACACAAAAGGTTAAAAAACCAGGGTGAAATAAAAAGGCAGCATATATCGCTGCCATGAGTCACATTAACCGTGATGCCTGACGCGCGAAAAGATCGTTACTGCCGCCACCAGCATCAGTGCGCTGCTGGCAAGGAAAACGCCGCCTGCGCCGCGTAAGTCAAACATCCAGCCTCCCGCCGCCGCGCCTACCGTAATCGCCAACTGAATGGTTGCTACCAGTAACCCACCGCCCGATTCAGCATCGTCTGGCACCGCACGTGAAATCCACGTGGACCAGCCCGTCGGCATCGAACCAAAGGCCAGGCCCCAGATCGCGACACCGCCTGCAACCAGCCAGCCAGTATGGCCAAAACTCACCAGCATCAGGGCCGTCGCACCCATCAACAGGGCCATTCCGCTCAGCGTCAGTGACACACTGCGCGTCACCAGATAACCAGCCAGATACGTACCCACAAAGTTAGCGATGCCAAATGCCAGCAGCACCAGAGACAGCTGGCTGAGGTCGAGGCGCGCCACGCTTTCCAGAAACGGTCGCAGATAGGTGAAAAAAGCAAAGTGGGCAGTAAACATCATGATCACCGCCAGCATTCCCCAGCGCATGACATTTATCCGTAACAACGCCAGTACACCGCCACTGCGCGCGTTGCCTTCGGCAGGCATGGCGGGAAGGGTGAAAAACTGCCAAAGCAGGGAAGTCGCGCCCAGGCCCGCCGTAAACAGGAAGATCGCTCGCCAGCCTACCAGCCCGCCCAGATAACTGCCCAGCGGGGTCGCAATAATGGTGGCCAGTGAGATACCACTAAACACGATGGAAAGTGCGCGAGGTAGCTGATCGGCGGGCACCAGCCGCATGGTAATGGCGGTAGACAACGTCCAGAAACCACCAATGGCCACCCCCAGCAGAACGCGCGCCAGCAAAATGACGGTCAGATTGGCGGCCAGTGCCACCATCAATGCGGAAACGATGAGCAGTAATGAGAAGACCAGCATCACCACCCGGCGATCGATGCGTCGGACCAGGCTGCCTACCGTCAGACTGGTGAGAAGCGCAATCAGGGCCGTGACGGTCACTGTCTGTCCCGCCAGACCTTCCGAAACGTTCAGGCTGCGCGCTATCGGCGTCAGCAAACTAACAGGTAAAAACTCGGCGGTAATCAGGCTAAATACGCCAAACGACATCGCAAAGACGGCGCCCCACGCTGGATGAGTGGGTATGGAAACCTCATCAGCCACTTCAGTGTTGAGACTCATGTTGCTTCTCCGGAAAAAAAGTAGTGCTGAGCATAGAGGGGATAAGCAAGACGATCTATGATGGTTACACCGTTATTTTTGATAATTCGTCTGGATTTCTGTGATGAGCCGTTACGATGAGTTGACCAGTGAGTTGCTAATGGGCATGCGCCTGTATGGCGTTAACTACCAGCGCATTGCCGTCAGCGCCCCTTTTGGCCTGCACTTTAATGATTCTCCAGGACGGGCCCAGTTTCATTTTGTCGGGCGCGGTACGCTGCTGGTGCGTGGCGCATCCGGCGCGCTTTTCACGCTGAACAGTGGCGATGCTCTGCTGATCCCTCACGGTAAGCCGCACAGCCTGCTCTCCAGTAAGGATGCCGACTGTCAGTGCATTGACGCGATGGCGAGCAAACCGATCTGTGACAGTATCTGTGCCATTACGGCACCGGCGGATGCCTGTGAAGATGACCACAGCGTCCTGTTATTCAGTGCCAGCATGGCCTTTGAACTGGGCGGCATGCAGCCGCTGATCAACACGATGCCGGACGTCATGCTGGTCAGTACGCTGCTGTCACACTACCCGGAGATTCGCCCAATGCTGGAGGCGATGGAGCGTGAATCACGAACCCGACACGCGGGTCACGCCGGGATTCTTTCGCGTCTGGCGGATGTGGTTGCGGCCCTGGTGGTGCGTGGCTGGGTAGAAAATGGCTGTGGGCAAAGTAGCGGGCTGGTGCAGGCGATGCGCGATCCGCGCCTGAGTGAGGCCATTGCCGCCATGCACCGTTCTCCGGGCGAGAACTGGACGGTAGAACGTTTAGCGCGCGAAGCCGGTAGCTCACGCTCGGTATTTGCCGAACGCTTTCTTCATGCCACCGGTATGACGCCGCTGCGCTACCTGACCGAATTGCGCATGCGACTGGCGGTTAAACGCATCGCCGACCAGGGTGAGGCGCTGGAAACGGTCGCTTTCGATTTGGGCTATGGTTCACTGGCCGCTTTTAGCCGGGCCTTTAAGCGGATAACTGGCCAGTCACCCGGTGCGCTGCGTGCCGGCTATACGGGCACGCAGGCGGTCGCGTCTTAGCGAAACACGCTGATCGCTTCAACCAGCCGGTTAGCCTGATGCGTCATGCGCCCTGAGGCTTCTGCGCTTTCCTGAACGCGAGCGGCGTTTTGATGGGTAATATCGTCCAGATCTTCCACCGCCGTGCTCACTTCACTCAACGCGGTGGACTGTTCTGCTGTCGCGGCACTGATTTGGCCGATCAGTGACGTCACGTTCTGGACCTGCTGCACAATGTCCTGCATGGTATGGCCTGCGGCACCCGCATGCTGGTTACCTGAATTGACCCGGCTGGCGCTGGTTTCAACCAGCGCTTTAATCTCGCTGGCGGCTTTTGCGCTGCGCTGTGCCAGGCTCCGCACCTCACCGGCCACCACGGCGAACCCTTTCCCCTGTTCACCCGCTCTGGCCGCCTCTACCGCCGCGTTCAGCGCCAGGATGTTGGTCTGGAAAGCAATGCTGTCGATAACGCTGGTGATACTGGCAATGCGCTGTGAGCTGTCAGCGATTTCTGCCATCATTCCCATCATCTCCTTCATGACCTCGCCGCCCTTGCTTGCCGCTTCACTGGTGTTAACAGAGAGCGAACTCACTTCCTGTGCGGTCTGCGTGTTACTTTTTACCGTTGCGGTCATTTCATTCATGGTCGCGGCCGTTTGCTGTACGTTGGCCGCCGCCTGCTCGGTGCGACGACTCAGTTCATTATTGCTACGGGCAATCGCATCACTGGCACTCAGCACATTAATGGCCTGACCACTGACGTCATCGACTAACCAGCGGAACATCAGCCCCAGCTGTCCAATGGCACGAAGCGTCAGTCCTACCTCGTCGATGCGATCCATCTGCTCAACCTGATGGCTGGCGCCCGTTGCCACACGCAGCGCCTGCCTGCACATGCGCTCGATGGGACGCGAGATCTGCTGTTCGAGCCACAGGCTGGCCAGCAACAGCAGGCAGGCCATACCGCCCGTAAAGCCCGCCAGCGCCAGTGGCGCAACGCCCAATGCCCAGACGCCCGCAACGGACAGCGGCAAGACAGCCAGTAACGCAGTGCGAATGCGCCAGCGGAGCGGCAACGTTTTTAATATCGATCCAGGACGACGCCAGCCGCTGCGTATAATCAGCCCTTTGTGAAACTGGCGGCCCCCTGCGCGTCCTTCGCGGAAATCGCGATACAGCGCTTCACTCTGTTTAACCTCCTGCGCTGAGGGTTTAGTGCGTACAGACATATAGCCCTGGACCTTGCCGTCACGCACTACCGGAATGGCATTCGCCCGCACCCAGTAATGGTCTCCGTTTTTACGCCGGTTTTTAACCAGCGCGGTCCAGGGTTCACCCTGTTTTAAGGTGGCCCACATATCTGCAAAGGCTTCTGGTGGCATATCCGGATGGCGCACCATATTGTGCGGCTGCCCTTTTACCTCATCAGAGGTAAAACCACTGGCCTCAATAAAGGCGTCGTTGGCATAGGTGATATAGCTATTCAGGTCGGTCGTTGACATCAGCGTGGCATGATCGTCATAGACATATTCACGCTGGGAAACAGGTTGGTTATTGCGCATAGGAGTCCTTGCTCGTACCCGTCACACTTACACCAGAAGTGTTAATGAATGAGTGTTAAAAGGTAAAGATTACCTTTTTTTATGTTTTCGGCACTTGCGTAATGACTCTTTAGTGCTACGCGCAAATTTGTTGCATTTAAAAAGCCGCTTTAGAACGGCTTTCGGGATTTATACCGCGATCATTGATTGCGAACGTAGCGCGCTGAGTATGCAGACTGGTAAGCCCGAGACAGCGTTAGGGACGTTTTGATGCAACAGATTCCCCATCCTTATTTTTTTAAAGACCTGCTTAACAGGCTTTCTTCGTGTTTTATTTATCAATTCAGCGCAGGTCGACATTGCGGGTGCCGAACCACCACGTCAGTAAAAAACCGCTAACCCAGGCGACGATCAATCCCCCCAGATAGACAGCCATGCCGGCGAAAATCCCCTGATGCGACGTCATCAGCGGCAGCGTGACCAGTCCCGACGGGCCAAATACGGTATTCATGCCCACCGGCAGCCCCAGCCATGCCACTAAGCCAATAAAGAACCCGCCGACCGCACCGCCACAGCAGGCGGTAATAAAAGGTTTGAGGCGCGGCAGCGTTACTCCGTAGATAAGCGGTTCCCCCACGCCCAGTAAGCCTGGCACGATAGCGCCTTTTATCTGGGCTCGCAGCAGCGCGCCCTTTTCCGCTTTGCACCAGAGCGCCAGCGAGGCACCGACCTGACCGGCACCCGCCATAGCGAGAATCGGAAACAGCGAGTTAAATCCCTGGGTTTCCATCAGGGCAAAATAGACCGGGATAAATCCCTGATGAATGCCAAACATGACGGCGATCAGGAACAGTCCGGCCAGTAGCGCACAGCCAAACGGGTTGTTATTGAGGTGGATAAAGAGCCATGACATGCCCTTAAACAGCTCGCCGCCGATCGGCATAATCAGCAGGTATGTCAGCGCGCCCGTAATCAACAAGGTCAGCAGCGAGGTAAGAATCATATCCAGATTGTCTGGAATGATCGTGCGCAGCTGCCTTTCCAGCCAGCCACCAAACATGGCCGCCAGCAGCACCCCGATGATATTACCGCGCGGATCGATAGGCAGACCAAAAAAGCTGTCCATGCCGCTGTAATAGCCGACTTTGGCATCGGGCACGTAGCCCAGAATAAACAGCGAGGCGATAATGGCCCCGTTTACGCCCGTGCCGCCGAAGGCTTTTTGCGCGTTGTAGCCAATCAGAATGCTGAGGAAGGTAAACAGCCCTTTGCCGAACACTTTCATATAGGCCACGCCCTGAATCAGCCAGCCAGGATGATCGCCAGGCGTGCTCAGGTGCAGGCTTTGCTCAATCAGGGTGGCAAATCCCAGCAGTAAACCTGCGGCAATAAAACCCGGAATGAGCGGCGTAAAAATGGTGGCGAAGCGTGCCAGGAACTGCTGCAGCGCGCCGGTCTGCCTGGCTTTTATTTGTTGTTTCTGTTCTGCGGCCACCTGGTGCAACTCCGCGGCATCGCCCTGCGCCTGCGCCAGGATGGCCTGCATCCGTTCTGCCGCCGTCTGTGCCTTACCGGGACCGAGCACTATCTGCAACTGATCATCGCTGTCGATGACGCCCAGCACGCCAGGCAGGCGTTTCAGCCGGGCAATATCAGCCTGATTGTGTCTCAGCGTCAGTCGTAAACGCGTCATACAGTTGCCGCATACGACGATATTCGCCGCGCCGCCCACCGCCTGCACGATATCGTGCAGAAGTGCATCGGTCATTTTTGCCATTAGCGTGCTCCCGAATCCTGCAATGCTTTGCGGATAAAGCCCTGGTGCTTAGCGAGCAGCGCGATCGCTTCATCGGCATTTAATCCTGCCAACACCATGAGGATGGCGGTTTTACAGTGTCCGCTACAGGCCGACAGCGCCGAACGGGCGCTGGCTTCATCACAGTCAGTGGCCTGCATTACAATGTTAACCTGCCGCTGTACCAGCTTTTGGTTAGTGGCTTCAACATCCACCATCAGGTTGCCGTAAACCTTACCGCTACGAATCATCGCCCCGGTGGTAAGCATATTCAGCACCAGCTTCTGTGCGGTTCCGGCTTTCATGCGTGATGAACCCGTCACCACTTCAGGCCCCACGACTGGCGTCAGGGCGATATCGGCGACCTGAGCCATTTTGCTGTGTGGATTACAGGTCAGCGCTATCGTGGAGGCACCGCACTGCCGGGCGTAGTCCAGCGCGCCCAATACATAAGGCGTCCGTCCACTGGCAGCGATGCCGACCAGCACATCATGGCGGCTAAAGTGAATAGCATTCAGATCCTGAGCGCCCTGTTCCACATTGTCTTCTGCGTTTTCAACCGCCTGCAAGATGGCCTGATGGCCCCCGGCAATCAGGCCAATAACCTGGTCGCGTGGTGTTCCGAAGGTTGGTGGGCATTCACTTGCATCAAGAATACCTAAACGGCCGGATGTCCCGGCACCGCAGTAAACCAGACGTCCCCCTGCGCTGAACGCCGCGCAGATCGCCTCCACCGCGCGCGCAATCTCCGGCACGATCGCCTCCACGGCCAGAGCGACTTTTTTGTCTTCCTCGTTGATGACCCGCAACATCGCTTCTGTGCTCATTTCATCAATGTGCTGGCTGGCCGGATTGCGCCCTTCCGTGATCATCTGACTGAGATCGATTTTCACACTCGTCCTCCACAGGAATAATTTATTCTGGATATTTTTAACACAACGAATGAATAATTCATCCTCTGCCTACGTTTTTTTCTGCGGTGACAAAAACGGGGTAAAAAAAAGGCCCAACTATCGTTGAGCCTTTGTCTTGCTAACCCGCTGTTAACTCGCGGTTTGCGTCCGTAACTGTAATTCGTACGCTTTAGCCTGCTCTGTATCGAACTGGTTTTCCCAGCGCGCAATGACCAGCACTGCCAGGGCGTTACCCACCACGTTGAGCGCGGTGCGGGCCATATCCATAATGCGGTCCACGCCCGCAATAAACGCCAACCCTTCCAGCGGAATACCCACGCTGCCGAGCGTTGCCAACAGCACAACAAAGGATACGCCAGGCACGCCCGCAATGCCTTTTGAGGTGACCATCAGCGTCAGCACCAGAATAATTTCGTCCGTCAGCGACAGATCAATGCCATACAGCTGAGCAATAAAGATGGCAGCGATGCTCTGATACAGCGTTGACCCATCCAGGTTAAACGAATAGCCGGTCGGAACAACAAAGCTGGTAATCGCTTTGGGCGCGCCATAGGCTTCCATTTTCTCCATGATGCGCGGCAGCACGGTTTCTGAACTGGACGTTGAGTAAGACAGGATCAGCTCATCTTTTAAAATGCGCATCAGCGTCGTAATGCGTAGCTTGCAGAAACGCGCGACCGCCCCCAGCACCACAAAGGCAAAGAAGAGGATCGCCACATAGACCAGCAGCACCAACTTCGCGAGCGGCCACAGCGACGCGAAGCCAAAGTTAGCAATCGTCACGGCGATCAACGCAAACACACCCACTGGCGCGTAACGCATGATCATATGCGTCACTTTAAACATGGTTTCTGATACGCCACGGAACAGATTGACCAGCGGATCGCGCTGTTCTGACGGCAGAGCGGACAGTCCCAGCCCAAAGAGTACCGAGAAAAAGATAATCGGCAGCATTTCACCCTTCGCCATAGAGGCAAAGATGTTCTGCGGGATCAGCGACAGGATGGTCGCCACCAGACTGTGGGTGCCTTCCTGCACCTGAGCGGTTGTGGCTTCATATTTAGAGATGTCCACCGTTGCCAGCGTAGACATATCAATGCCGGTGCCGGGCTTAAACACGTTGGCCAGGGTAATACCAACAACAATGGCAACGGTGGTAATCACTTCAAAGTACAAAATGGTTTTGAGACCAATGCGTCCCAGCTTTTTCGCATCCCCGACACCCGCAATGCCGACAATCAAGGATGAAATCACGATGGGCACGACAATCATCTTAATCAGATGAATAAAGATATCGCCCGCCGGGCTGAGAATATTATTGACTAACCATTCACGATCTTCTGGCTGATTATGCAACACGGCACCCACGACGATGCCAAGCACAAGTGCGATCAGAATCTGCCAGGCAAGGCTGATTTTAAAACCTTTCATAACGCGTAATTTCCTCAGTCAAAACCCGTTTCTCTCTACTGCGAAGGTGCAGAAGACAATACACACAGGGAAGTGAGCAAAAAGCCCGGTAAATTAGAGGGTGTTTATAGACGGCGTCCCGCATTGAAATGCGATGATTTCCATACCCATTTTCAGACGCGGTCTGAGTTGATACCTGATGATCAGGGGCGAGATAAGTACCATTTTCACTGTGGTAAATGCAACCCTTGGAGGCTTCGATTAAAACTTCACCATCTCTTAAGCATAAAATGCTGGCACAGGCGCAAATCCCTAACCTGCTGTTATGAAAAGTAAACCTTCGATAAGTTTTCGCATAGCTATTCAGGCAGTGCTCAATGTCTGCGCGGTTCGTTCGCTGCTTTTTTAACCAGCACCCTACACAAAATGTTGCAACTTAATCCCCATTTTTTGCAGGGAGTTAAGGTGATTTTACACAATTCACGACGTTTTTATGTCAGTAGGGTTAACGCGTGATCTATGGCGCAAAAAAGAAACAAAACCGGTTGTCGGGGTTCACTTAACCATTGATTGACATATGATTAACATCTTCAAGGAGATTCGCCATGAGCCAACATCATATCTATCCTGTTCCAGAAAATATTGCAGCAAACGCGCTGATTACTGCCGAACAGTATCAGGCGATGTACCAGCAATCGGTTACCGATCCAGAAACATTCTGGGGGGAGCAAGGTAAAATCCTTGACTGGATAAAGCCTTACAGCAAAGTCAAAAACACGTCTTTTGCGCCGGGCAATATTTCCATTCGTTGGTATGAGGACGGCACGCTCAATCTGGCGGCGAACTGCCTGGATCGTCACCTGGCAACCCGGGGCGATCATCCTGCCATCATCTGGGAAGGTGATGACGCCAACGAAAGCAAAACAATAACCTTTCGTCAGCTTCACGCCGATGTCTGTCGCTTTGCCAACGTGCTGGAACTGCTCGGGGTTAAAAAAGGCGATGTCGTCGCGATTTATATGCCAATGGTGCCGGAAGCCGCGGTCGCTATGCTGGCCTGCGCGCGCATTGGCGCTGTGCATTCGGTTATTTTTGGCGGTTTTTCACCGGAGGCGGTGGCAGGTCGTGTGATCGACTCCAGTGCAGCCTTAATTGTGACAGCCGACGAAGGTGTGCGCGCGGGGCGTACGATCCCACTGAAAAAAAATGTGGATGATGCGTTAAAAAATCCCAACGTAAGCAGCGTGAAAAACGTCGTGGTCTTTCAACGTACCGGCAAAGACGTCGGCTGGGTTGAAGGACGTGACAGGCACTGGCACGAGCTGATGCAAAACGCCAGTACCAACCACTCTGCGGCAGAAATGCAGGCAGAAGATCCGCTGTTTATCCTGTATACCTCAGGTTCAACCGGTAAGCCGAAAGGCGTGCTGCATACGACCGGCGGCTATCTGGTTTACGCCGCGACCACCTTTAAGTTTGTTTTTGACTACCATCAGGACGATATCTACTGGTGTACGGCTGACGTTGGCTGGGTTACCGGCCACAGTTATCTGCTGTATGGCCCGCTGGCCTGCGGTGCCACGACGCTGATGTTTGAAGGCGTGCCTAACTGGCCGACGTCCGCCCGCATGGCGCAGGTGGTCGATAAGCATAAAGTCACCCTGCTCTACACCGCGCCCACGGCTATCCGCGCGCTGATGGCCGAAGGGGATAAGGCGATTGAAGGCACCGACCGTAGCAGCCTGCGTATTATGGGTTCGGTCGGTGAGCCGATTAATCCGGAAGCCTGGGAGTGGTATCACAAAAAAATCGGCAACAGCCAGTGTCCAATAGTGGATACCTGGTGGCAGACGGAAACCGGGGGATTTATGATCACCCCGCTACCCGGCGCAACGCGGCTTAAGGCCGGTTCTGCAACCACGCCTTTCTTTGGCGTACAGCCCGCGCTGGTCGATAATGAGGGGCATCCTCAGGAAGGAGCCTGCGAAGGTAACCTGGTTATCACTGACTCCTGGCCTGGCCAGGCCCGAACGCTGTTCGGCGATCACGACCGTTTCGAACAAACCTATTTCTCTACCTTCAAAAATGCCTACTTTAGCGGTGACGGCGCGCGACGGGATGAGGACGGTTATTACTGGATCACCGGCCGCGTGGATGATGTGCTGAATGTGTCAGGGCACCGTCTGGGCACGGCAGAAATCGAATCGGCCCTGGTTTCCCACCCTAAAATTGCCGAAGCCGCTGTGGTGGGGATCCCGCACAGCATTAAGGGCCAGGCCATTTACGCCTATATCACCCTGAATCACGGCGAGGAGCCCTCACCCGAGCTTTACACCGAAGTGCGTAACTGGGTACGCAAAGAAATTGGCCCGATCGCCACGCCCGATGTGCTGCACTGGACCGACTCTCTGCCAAAAACCCGCTCCGGTAAAATCATGCGCCGTATCCTGCGGAAAATCGCTGCGGGTGATACCAGTAATTTAGGCGATACGTCAACGCTGGCCGATCCTGGCGTCGTTGAGAAACTGCTTGAAGAGAAACAGTCCATCACCATGCCGTAACCACCCGGCGGAAAGCATCAGGCTTTCCGCCACCACTTCCCTACGTAGTGTGTTTCTGTAGTCACAAAAATATAACTCATTCACGCTTTTGCGTGAGGTCCACGCCTGCATGCTTCTGGAGATAATGTGATGAATGATGCCCTGCCCGAACAGGAAAAAATCTACCAAAAAATTGAAAGTAATCCTCGCTTTCAGGAATTGGTACACAAGCGCCAGTCCTTTGCCCTGCTGCTGTCGTTGATTATGCTGGTGCTGTATGTCGGCTTTATTCTGCTTATCGCTTTTGCCCCTGGCTGGCTGGGCACGCCTCTGCATGCCGGCACCAATGTCACACGCGGTATTCCGCTCGGCGTGGGGCTGATCGTCATCTCCTTTGTCCTGACCGGTGTGTACGTCTGGCGCGCAAACGGCGAGTTTGATCGTCTGACGAAGGCTATCCTCAGCGAGGTAAAACTATGATCCGTCTTATGCTGTGGATGCTGGCCGCGCTGCTGCCCTTTTCTGCTCTGGCCGCCGATGCCATTACGGGCGCGGTACAGAAACAGGCTGTTAACTATCAGGCGATCGTCATGTTTGTGATTTTCGTCGGCGCCACGTTGAGTATCACTTACTGGGCGTCGAAGCGAACACGTTCGCGTAGCGATTACTACACCGCAGGCGGAAATATCACCGGCTTTCAGAATGGGCTGGCCATGGCAGGCGACTTTATGTCCGCCGCCTCTTTTCTGGGTATTTCGGCGCTGGTGTATACCTCGGGCTATGACGGCTTAATCTATTCGCTGGGCTTTCTGGTCGGCTGGCCAATGATTCTGTTTCTGATTGCAGAACGGCTGCGTAATCTGGGGCGCTATACCTTTGCCGATGTTGCCTCGTACCGCCTGAAGCAAAAACCCATACGTACTCTGTCAGCCTGCGGTTCACTGGTGGTGGTTGCGCTCTATCTGATTGCTCAGATGGTGGGGGCAGGTAAACTGATCCAGCTTCTGTTCGGCCTCAATTATCACATCGCCGTTATTCTGGTGGGGATCCTGATGGTGATGTACGTGCTGTTCGGCGGCATGCTGGCGACGACCTGGGTTCAGATCATCAAAGCCGTTCTGTTGCTGTTTGGTGCCTCGTTCATGGCCATTATGGTAATGAAAAGCACCGGTTTTAGCTTTAATACGCTGTTCACTGAAGCGATGGCTGTCCACCCGAAAGGCGCGGCCATTATGCAGCCCGGCGGGTTGGTTAAAGATCCGATTTCTGCCCTGTCGCTGGGGCTGGGGCTGATGTTTGGTACGGCGGGATTGCCGCATATTCTGATGCGCTTCTTTACCGTTGCCGACGCCAAAGAGGCACGTAAAAGCGTATTTTGGGCCACCGGTTTTATGGGTTACTTCTACTTTCTGACCTTTATTATCGGTTTCGGCGCCATACTGCTGGTCGGTGCCAACCCGGCCTTTAAAGATGCCTCCGGCGCGTTAATCGGCGGCACCAATATGGCGGCGGTACACCTGGCGAATGCGGTTGGCGGCAGCACCTTCCTGGGCTTTATTTCCGCCGTGGCATTCGCCACGATTCTGGCCGTGGTGGCTGGCTTGACGCTGGCTGGCGCTTCGGCGGTCTCTCACGATTTGTATGCCAGCGTTTACCGCAAGGGCCAGGCCAGCGAGCGCGACGAGCTGCGGGTGTCAAAAATTACGGTGCTGGTGCTCGGTGTTGTGGCGATCGCCCTGGGTATTCTGTTTGAAAAACAGAACATCGCGTTTATGGTCGGCCTGGCGTTCTCGATTGCGGCCAGCTGTAACTTCCCGATTATCCTGCTTTCCATGTACTGGTCTAAACTCACCACCCGCGGCGCGATGGTCGGCGGCTGGTTAGGGCTGATCACCGCCGTGGTGCTGATGATTCTTGGCCCTACCGTCTGGGTTCAGGTGTTGGGCCATGCTTCACCGATCTATCCGTATGAATATCCGGCCCTGTTCTCTATTACTATCGCCTTTGTGGGCACCTGGCTGTTTTCGGTTACCGATCATTCGCAACAGGGCGCAGAAGAGCGTTCACGCTTCCGGGCGCAGTTTATTCGCTCCCAGACCGGTGCCGGTATTGAGCAAGGCAAAGCGCACTAATCCCTTTTCCCGGGTATAAAAAAGGGCAGGAACCGCGAGGTCCCTGCCCTTTTTCTCAGCCGATATCAGAAGCGCAGTGATGCGCCCACGTAGGGACCATCGACCAGGACGTTGTCTTTACGACCGCCTTTATTATTCAGCTCGATATACTGATAACCCACGCGCAGGTTAAGCAGAGAGATCGGCGTAAAGCTCACACCGCCGCTCGCTTCCTGGTAGCTGTCAAGATGATCGGTAAGGCCTTCCGGCGCATAATAATACTGGCCGTACAGCCCCCACATGCTGTTGAAGTTGTACTGCGCGCTGCCGCCCAGCGCCACCGCAAATCCGTCTTTCCCGTCTTCAGGATGGGTAAAAATCGCCTTTGCGGTTGGCGCCAGTCGCAGATCGCCGAAATCGACGTTGTAGCCCAGGCCCGCGCCGTAAGTGCTGCCGTCATGATCGCTACGCAACCAGTTGCCGTTCAGGAACAGGCCTGGTGAGGTCGTGCCCAAACCGACATTCAGGTTGGTGCTGTGCTCGCCAACATCGACGCTGCCCTCGATGGCCTGCGCGGCGCCGCTCAGCATAATGAAGCTCAGAGCGCTTCCGGTAACAAGTTGCTTAAACATGATTCTCTCCATGATGGGTCAAATAATTCCGCATCAAGGGTAGCAGTCTGAAACGAGGTGACAACTAAATTTGGAAAGCTTTACGTAAAAAGAGATGTCATTTTGTGCCAAAACGGACAACGCACTGTAAGGTAAGCGGAAAAGAGCGGATGACAGGCGCATTCAGGCCTGTCATCACCAAACTCAGTGTGCCCACATCAGGTGCCCGATGAACGGCGCCAGTATGACGGTTACGACGCCAGACAGCATCATCACCAGGCTTGATACCACGCCTTCCTGCTGCCCCAGCTGATAAGCGCGTGCGGTACCGGCACCGTGCGAAGCGGCACCAAATCCGGCCCCTTTCGCTACGCCCTGTTTGATGGCGATGCGCAGGAACAGCATATCCCCTACCGCCATGCCAAATACGCCTGTCACAACCACAAACAGCGCCACCAGATCGGGCTGCGCACCCATGGGTTTGGCCGCCGCCAGCGCAAAGGGCGTAGTAATGGAGCGCACCGCCAGACTTCGCTGAATAGTTTCCGGTAAATTCAGTAAGCGCGCCAGCCAGACGGAACTGCACACTGAGACCGTCGTGGCAGTTAACACCCCGGCACTCAGCGATAACCAGTGGCGTTTAATCACCGTCAGATTTTCATAGACCGGCACCGCAAAGGCCAGCGTCGCGGGGCCCAACAGCCACAGCAGCCAGTGGCTCTCTGCAATATAGTTTTGCCAGCTGATATGGGTCAGCAGAAGCAGCGCCACCAGAATGAGCGGCGTCATGATCAGCGGCATCAGTAACAGTGTTGGCCAGCGGCGATACAGTCGTTTATTCAGGTAATAAATCAATAGCGTGACGGCCGCACACAGCAGGCTGATAAGCAGATTACGCATCGCCGCCGCCCTGCTTACGCGCGGCCCGCGCGACCTCAAAGCGGTACAGGCGATCCACCACCAGGGCGGTCGTTGCCAGCACCAGTAGCGTACTGACCGCAATCACCACAAAAATCCGCCAGCCGTCAATCTGCAACAGGTCGGCGTAATTCACTACCGCCACCACCGCCGGGATAAAGAACAGCAGCATCTCTGCCAGCAGCCAGCTTGCCCCTACTTTCACCCAGCGCAGTGGCAAAACGCGCAGCGCAATCAACATTAACATCAGCAGCATGCCGACAATGTTGGCCGGCAGCGGCAGGTGCAGCCAGATTACCAGCTGCTCGCTGGCGACGAATACCGAGATAAACAGCGCCAGCTGTAGCGGTAAGCTGAGCCGTTGCAGCCTGTCGAGGTTAAGACGCCGCAATGCCAGAGCCATCATATTTCTCCCATGTCGTTAATGCGCTCAGTATAGAATCACGAGGTACTGTGAAAAAAATGAATTAAAATTATTAAAATCATGCCAGAAAGGAATAGTTATGGACGTTCGTGCGTTGCGTTACTTTACCGAAGTGGTACGTCAGCAGAGTTTTACCCGGGCCGCGCAAAAGCTGTTTGTGACGCAGCCGACGATCAGCAAAATGGTGCGTCAGTTGGAAGAGGAGCTGGACTGCGCGCTACTGCTTCGCGATGGACGTCGCCTGCATCTCACGGACAGCGGACAAGCCGTTTATCAACGCGGACTGGCTATTTTGCAGGAGTTCCATCAGCTTGAGGCAGAGATAGGCGATATCAATCAGTTGAAAACGGGCAAGCTGCGGCTCGGTATTCCCCCAATGGTCGGCATGCAAATCGCCGGTTCGGTTTCGGCATTTCGTCGCCGGTATCCGGGCGTGGAACTCAGCATTGCTGAGTTTGGCGGCTTAGCGGTTCAGGAGGCGGTGCTGGCAGGCACGCTGGATATTGCCCTGACGGCACTCCCGGTCGATGCCGAATTACCCCTGGAAACGTTATCGCTGATGCAGCATCCGTTATGTGTCTTACTGCCCCGTCAGGAACCCTGGCTGCAACGCACCCAGCTCAGCCTGCGCGATTTGGCTCCGCATCCTTTGCTGATTTTTAATGAAGAGTTTTCGCTGAACCGCCAGTTGATGAAAGCTTTTCAGCGTCAGGAGATAACCCCTACCATTGCCGTGCGGAGCGGGCAGTGGGATTTTCTGGCCGCCATGGTGCAGGCCGGGATGGGGCTGGCAATTTTGCCGGAGCCGATATGCCAGCGGTTAGATAAACAGTCGTTACTGTGGCTGCCGCTGGAATCCGAGCTTCAATGGCATCTGGGGCTGATCTGGCGGAGAGGCAGCTATCTGTCACGCAGCGCGCAGGCGTGGATCGCGTGTTGCCGCGAACACTGGCCCGATCGGGCGCCGCGCCTCTCCGTCTAGCGCGGCAGCCCGCCCGTCGCAGAACGCAGGTGACCGGACGGGCGCGGCGCAACAGGGCGCTTACTCTTCTTTCTCGATCAGAAGCGCTTCCAGCAGGTCCAGATCGTGCAACAATTTTTGCATCGTTTCGTTGGATATCTGCTGGGTGGCACGCAGGTGATACACTTCGGCACGTTCGGCACGCAGTGCGTTCAAACGGAAGCGACGTTCCAGGTTCTCGGCAAACAGCGCGTGCTCCAGGTCGTTTTTCCCCTCCGCACGGCGGCGCAGGTTGCCGATGACACGCAGGCTGACCTCTTTCAGCAGCTCAGGATCGATATTTTCGTCGGTTTCCTTTTCGAGCCGTGCCTCCATCTTTTGCAGACTCTCGATAGCCACACCGGCCATCACCGCTCTTGCATGCTGAAGTTCGTGCCGATGGGCACTCTTATCCATCGTCTCGACGCCGCGCAGCAGCACCGGCAGAACAATGACGCCAACCAGTAACGAGAACAGAATCACGCCGGTTGCGATAAACACCAGCTCATAGCGCGCCGGGAAAGGATTGCCGTTGCTCAGGAACAGGGGAATCGACAGGACACCGGCCAGGGTGATAGCCCCGCGCACGCCCGCAAAAGAGGCAATCAGCAGTTCGCGCAAAGAGTAGCTGGAGAAAACTAACGGCTTGTTTTTTAACAGGCGCTTGCTGAAACGCTGCATGATCCACAGCCAGCCGAAACGCACCACCATTAACGCCGCATAGACCAATGCGATATCTGCAAAGATCATCCAGATATCCACGTTGGGGTCCGCGTTCGCCTGTTGAATGGAATTTTCCAGGATGGAGGGCAATTGCAGGCCCAGCATCAGGAACACCATGCCGTTAAACACAAACTCCAGCATGTGCCAGACGCTGTTGGCGCGCAATCGCATGGTCAGCGGGGCCTGACGGATAATGCCGGAGCGCGTGATGGTCATCCCGGCCGCGACGGCGGCTAAAATGCCGGAAACGCCCAGGTGTTCTGCAATCAGATAAGAGGCAAACGGCAGCAGCAGCAGCAGGACGATCTGTGTGGCGGCATCGTCCCCCCCGCTCCAGCGGTTCAGGACACGCAGTGACTTACCGTAGAGCCAGCAGACCGCAACACCGGCAATTAAGCCGCCGACCGCCACTTTCAGGAATTCGACACTGGCACCGCCCCAACTAAACACCATGGTGCCCATCGCTACCGCGACGGCAAATTTCAGTGAAACCAGGCCTGAGGCGTCGTTCATCAAGGCTTCGCCCTGAAGTATTCCCATAATTTTCTTAGGAATGCGGCCTTCGCCGACAATGCCTGAAAGCGCCACGGCATCGGTAGGTGATAACACTGCCGCCAGGGCGAAAGCAGGAATCAGAGGAATACCGGGAACCGTCCAGTAAATCAGATAGCCAATTCCGACGACGGTAATCAGCACCAGCACCAGCGCCAGGCCAAGAATTTCCCGCCCGTAATGGAGAAACTCACTGACCGGCGTTTTCCAGCCGTCAGCAAATAACAGCGGCGGAATGAACAGGACGAGGAACAGTTCCGGATCAAAATCCACATGCAGGCCGAAATTAGGCCAGGCCAGTAGCGCACCGACGGCGATCTGCACCAGCGGTAGCGGGATTTGAAAAGGCAAGATACGTGCGGCGACCCCAGAGAGCGACACCACCAGTGTCATAATTAAAATAGTAAAAAAGATTTCCATGCTTTCCTTAGGCGGTTGTTATCTTCGAATCAACTATAAGTTAAAAGTGTAAAACAAACTGGCCAGGGCAGGAAAAGCAAGCCGTGCTTAAAAGACCAAAAAGCGGATAATTCCGGACGCGCCGCTGAACGTCCGGTTTGACAGTCAGATCGCCCAGCCTCCGGCATAAAAGGCGACTAACGCGGCGGCAATCACGACAGTGCCCACGTTGAGCTTACGCCACTCGCCCGCAAAGAGACGGCCCACCACCAGAGTGGCGAACCCCATCATAATGCCGGTAACGATGTTACAGGTCAGCACGATAATCACCGCCGTGAGCAGACCGGACATGGCATCAACGAAGTCACCGAAATCGATCTTTGCCACGTTGCTCAGCATCAACAGGCCGACATACATCAACGCTGGCGCGGTGGCGTAAGCCGGCACCAGGTATGCGATCGGCGACATGAACAGAATGACCAGGAACAGGAGACCCACAACGATCGCCGTCAGGCCGGTTTTACCGCCCGCCGCCGTACCGGCGGCAGACTCGATATAGACTGCCGCAGGCGAAGCACCGACAAGGCCGGCAAACAGGCTACTGACGGAATCCGTGGTCAGCGCCCGACCACCATTGATAATCTGCCCGTCTTTATCCAGCAGATTGGCCTGGCCTGCAACCGCGCGGATCGTGCCGGTGGCATCAAAGACCGCCGTCATCACTAGCGCCAGCACGCTGGGCAGCACCGCAGGCTGCAAGGCGCCCATGATGTCCAGGCTAAAGAGCAGTGACTCACCCTGCGCATCACGCAGGCTGGGCAGAGCAAACAGTCCCTGCCAGCGCACGGCCGGGTCGAACACCAGACCCAAAGCAGAAATCGCGATAACGGTCAGTAAAATACCGCCAGGCACGCGGCGTTTTTCCAGGCCAAAAATGGCGGCCAGCCCCAGCAATGACATCATGACGGGGAACGACGTAAACTGGCCCAGGGCAACGGGTAACCCTGAGGCCGGATTTCTGACGACCAGTCCCACGTTGTCTGCCGCAATCAGCAGCAAAAACAGACCAATGCCGACGCCCGTTCCGTGTGCAACCCCCATGGGCAGATTGCGTAAGATCCAGGCGCGAATCCCGGTGGTGGAAATCAGGGTAAAGAGCAGGCCCATCAGGAACACGGCACCCAGCGCCACGGGTACGCTAATGTGCTGACCCAGCACAAGGCTGAAAGCGGTAAACGCCGTCAGTGAGATAGCACAGCCAATTGCCATGGGTAAATTCGCCCACAGCCCCATGATGATCGATCCCACGCTCGCCACCAGACAGGTCGCAACGAACACCGCCGTGGGTGAAAATCCCGCCTTGCTGAGCATGCCGGGCACCACGATCACGGAATAAACCATGGCGAGGAACGTAGTCAGCCCGGCGACAATTTCCTGTCGCACGCTGCTGCCACGGGCCGAGATGGCGAACCAGGCATCCAGCTTTCCACCGGACGGGCGTGATTCAATTGACATAGTTGAGCCTCAAAATTGTTGTAGTGGGATCGTGCGGTAACGGCCCTGACGTCCCTGGAAACCTGTCATCGCCAGCGGGCAGCCGACAAAAGGCAAACGTTTACATCGCCGCACAGAACGGGACGTCACGCTGCCCCGTTTAAAGGGGGCAGATTATCCGGCGTTTAACTGCCGTTTTTCAACCGCTGAGTGAGGATTGGTGACTATAAAGATCAGGCTGATAACATCAGGAATGCTCTTGATACCATCATTTAACATTCTGTCCGTCAGGATAAGGCGCCAATAATTGGAAGGCAGGCAAAAATGACGCCGGGCGGCGTCATCGGGCTACGTGCATCAGCCAGAAAGGTTAATCTCACCGCCTTGTTGAATAGCGCGCTGCCAGGCCGCGCGCTGTTGTACGGTCGTTAACCATTTTTGCGTAGCGGGGGCATCATTCAGTCCGGCGCGCTGGCTCAGCGCCAGAACAGGGAAGCTCATCTGCACATCCGCAATGCTGAAGCGCTGCCCCGCGAACCACGGCTGTGTTGAAAGGTGAGCTTCAATGACCTGCTTGTGCAATTTGAGTTGTTTATCCAGCCAGGCTTTCTGAACGCCTTTGCCCAGCGCCGCGCCCACGGGGCGGAGCAACCACGGCACCGGCGCGCTGCCAAGGCGGCCAAAAACCAGCTTCATCACCAGCAGCGGCATCAGTGAACCTTCCGCATAGTGCAGCCAGTAACGCGCCTGTAGCTGCGCCTCTTCATCGGTAAGCTGCAGCCGTTTTTCGCTGTCGTATCTTTCTTCCAGATACTCAAGGATGGCACCGGACTCGGCAACCACGCGATTGCTATCGGTGATCACGGGCGACTTCCCTAACGGATGCACTTTTTTTAATGCGTCCGGCGCCAGCATCGTGGGTTCACGCTGGTAGCGCTTGACCTGGTAAGGCACTTCCAGCTCTTCCAGCATCCACAACACCCGGTGAGAGCGAGATTGTTCAAGATGGTGAACGGTGATCATCATGGTTCCCTGTGAGTGAATATGCTGCAAGTATAGACGTCACCTTGTCTTATGCAGGGAACCATCCTGCTCAGGATCGAGCAGTACTGCGCCAGAGCCCTGCTGGCCCAGCAGGTCGCCAGGGTTGCGCAGCGGGCAGTCACGCATGGATAAACATCCACAGCCAATGCAGCCATCCAGATCGTTACGCAGGCGCGTCAGCGTTTCGATGCGCTTATCCAGTTCGTCGCGCCAGTGCTGCGTCAGATTGCCCCATTCCTGAGCAGACATCCGCTTATCTGCCGGCATGTTCTCAAGACTGTCACTGACGCTGGCGAGCGGAATACCAATGCGCTGTGCAATTTTAATAATGGCCACCCGTCGCAGCACGTCACGGCTGTAACGCCGCTGGTTTCCGCTATTGCGGGTGCTGAAAATCAGCCCTTTGCTTTCATAAAAGTGCAGTGCAGAGACGGCGACGCCGCTTCGGCGCGCCACTTCGCCCGGTGTCAGCACGGGTTTTGGGTAATTGCGATCTTTTTTCATTTGGCACTTTACCTCAAGTTAACTTGAGGAATTATACTCTTTTCCCATCAGAACGACACCTTCCCTTATGATCTCATGCGCCAGCGGACGGACCCGGTTTTATCGCCGAAAGCCTGTCAATTCCGCATGAACGCTTAGGGGAAATTCACCAGAAGGATGAGGCCATGATACAAGAAGAGATCATTCATTCACTGACGCACTGGATTGACCAAAACCTGGATAAGAGCCTGTCAATTGACGAAGTCGCCGCCAAATCAGGCTATTCGAAATGGCATCTGCAACGTATGTTCCGTAGCGTGACGAAACAGACGTTGGGTGGTTATATTCGCGAACGCCGCCTGACGCTGGCCGCTGAAGCGCTGCGACAAACGCAGCGGCCGGTGTTTGATATTGCGATGCAATATGGCTATGACTCGCAACAGACATTCTCACGCGTTTTTCGTCGCCAGTTTTCACAAACGCCCACGGCTTATCGCCACGCGATGCGCCGCCAGGCCATCCAGCGTCCGCGTTTGATGCGCTTTGACTGCAGCGAGACGATGACCAGCTTTACCCAGCGGACAACGGGAGAATGCTGTCCGGTCAGCTGACGCGCTTTGTGCGCCTGCCCAGGCGCACGCCGCGTTCAGTGCCCCAACCCTGTCGTGAGCGCCCTCTTTTTCTGCTGCCAGATCAGACAAATTTTGTACAAAAATCAGAAATCGGATGATATAGTGTGACCCACATCACATTATGACTTTTGTTGCCGACGAAAGAGCCCGACCTGACAGACTTTTCCGCCGACGTGATGTTCGCAGACAGTCAGGCGTAATCTCCGATTTTGAGGTCAAAATTGATGGCGACTTTAACCACCAGTTTTCTTGTTATGCGCTGGGAATTGCTTAGCGCGATAATGATGTTCTTTGCCAGCACGCTAAAAACCCGTCTCCGCCAGGATAGCCATCACGTCATGGCGTTTCTCTGTGGCAGCATAGGCGTTGGGATGTCGTGCTGGTTCGTGACCGGCTTGATGGGCATCACGTTGAGTATGGAAAACGTGCACCATTTCTTTAGCGTCTCTAAAGATGTCTTTATCGACGTGATGAGTCGGGCGCCCGCTAACTGGCAAATGCCCTGATAAACCTATAAAAAACCCCGCAAAGCGGGGTTTTTTATATTGCTGTGTGACGTCAAATTTTCTTCAACATAACAGGAATGGCAACGTCCTGTATTTCTACGTCCGGCCTCTGCGTTCCGCGACGATCCTGAATCCACATTTCACCCATCATCTTATCCAGCCCGCCATCCAGCCCCGTCACCATGCCTGCGCCTGGCGTGAACGTCAGCTCGCCAAAATAAATGTGTTCATCGTGGATATACCAGTCCACACGTACATAGTCGAAGTCGCTGGCCAGCGTTTTGCTTAACGCCAGGGCCTGTTGTAACGATGGCATCACCGTCGAGACGTCCAGCCCGGTATCGCGAATTTTATGGAACGCCTCACTCAGGTTGTTCACATAAAAATTCATTGAGAGCTGAGGCTGACAGCGGTTGTAAATGACCTGAAGCACATACTCAAAGTTGCCATCGCGCTTGTTAAACATGTGGAACTTGTAGTCAACCGGGGCACTTTTGCCATCACCGATGTACTGCTCAACCAGAATACGTGGCTTGATGTAGCGATAGTGAATCTCACGCGCTTCGTTGGCGAAGTCAGTCTTTAACCACTTATAGCAGTTATGAATGATTTGCTGCTTCCGAAGTGCATTAGGTTCCTCCAGCACGATCTCAACCATGTTTGACGCATGATTTGGTTTGATCACCGTTCCCTTCCAACGCGTCAGATTGTTCAACGTGGTGGGATCGGTCGTGTCATGAAGCAGGGGTATCAGATATTCATTGCCGATCTTCTCAGCAATATACTCACGCACCGAAAACTTGTCAGACAGGCGGGCATAGAGCTGATAGTCACCATGAATGAACTTACGATACAGCACTTTTTCATTGAACACCTTGGGCTCACGCAGGTTGGGGAGCCTTCTGAACTTACGGAAATAATAAATCCGGTCCTGATAAGTCCAGGGCATCTTCTTGATGAAGTACTGCAAACTTCTTCTGAGCTCGTGTTTTAACTTGAGCATATTTGACCTCATTTGTAGGTTTTGTAGTTGAGTGAGGAAACCTGGATTTTTTGAATAACGCCGTGTTTAAAGAAATAATTCATGACGGTCAGGGACAGGAGCTCTGAAAGAAAAACGCTCCATGCGGCTCCTGTAATGCCATAGCCCTGAATCAGCCACCAGGAAAGCGGCATACTGATGATCACCAGACAAATGATTTTCTTCAGTAAATAATCAAAGCCCCCTTCCTTTACCATGTAGCGATACGCGACGGTGCCCAGCGCCGAAAAGCTGGTCGCTATCGACAGCAAGGTGATGAGATTGCCCGACTGGGTAAACGCTGGGCCGTACAGCGCGATGATTATCTGTTCACCGAACAATGCGACGATCAGCAACATCAGCAAAGACACGGCCATCACATAGCCATTGAGCCGCGCCGTCAGCCTGATCGCTTCCTCACCGCGCGCGCGAAAAATTTCGCTGAAGCACGAGGTGATGAGTGCGACGGGAATAAAAATCCACGAGGCGGCGATGGTATTGGCTGCGGCAAACAAGCCAAGCTCCTGGGCCGATGCGATGCCAGCCAAAAACATCTGCGCGGCTTTTACCTGGACAGAGATAAAAATGCTGGAAATCGCCAGAGGCAATCCGGCATACATCAGGTAACGCAAATACAGCGTTCGCGTCTCGCGCGGCGGAAGCTGGTCCTGATGTGCCTGATAAAAGGTGTAACGTTTGATGGCGTAAGGCACCAGCGTGACCGTGATAACCGAAAGCGTTAGCCACAATGGATTGAGACGCAGCCAGGCAATGATAAAGCTCAGGATAAAACTCACCAGCATGCCAATCGCATTGGCCACGGTATTTAGCTTTGAAGCCAGTCGTGCATTGTTGTAAACGCTAAAAGTGTCCTGTGTGACAA
>CM060086.1:769637-890707 GCA_030522485.1 Stenchaetothrips biformis
GGCGGCCGATGGGGGCCTGGAATCATGAATGCGGAATGCCGCGGGAGTTCATAACTCAGTTGAGCGTGGCTGGCTGCTTGGCTGGCTGCTTGGCTGGCTGCTTGGCGAGCGGGTGGCCTGGCGAGCTGGCAGTCTATGCAGCCGCGCCCCGGGCTTCACTCCTGAGCCGCGCCGCGCCGCCAAGATCATGCTCTCCCAATCGCTGAGCGAGGGGCGCGGCGGTCCCAGCCCCGCCCGCAGGGTTTATCTAACTCCTTACAAGGACTGTAAATAACGCCCCGGCCCGGTGGCCCCCACGCAGGACCTCCACGCAGGCCGCAGGCTGGCCTTTGGGAGGGACGACTTTAAACAAGCGGCGGGCGGGGCGGGCTGCCCGGCCGTGATACAGTCCGAGTTATGGTGCTCCAGGTGAAAGTTCCCGGCGCCCCGCCGCGACACCCAACCGAACCCTTCCAAGATATTGGCGACCGGTCGCCGCGCGGGCAAGGCCAGGAAGAACGTAGATGTTCAGCTCCGGAGGGAATGACACTAAACAAAAAAAATAAAAAAAAAATAGAAAAGGAAGATGTTTCTTGCACCGAGATCAATTTTGGGAACAACTGGAGGCAGAGCGTTGCGCCGCTCGTCTGAATGACACAGCAGAGCGCGCCAGAGCGCGGCAGAGCGGGCGCGCCATCGACGGAGGAACAAAGTTAGACAAAGGTAGGCGGACACGTGTTGCGCCGGGCCGCCACTGGGAGCGCCAGCAGCGCCAGGGCGAGCCGCGCGCAGCCAGGGACCGAAATTCACTTAGGGCCCATCCATAAATTACGAAGGCATGTGACTCGGCCTGTAATAGGAATCCTTCCCTGCCATCAGTGCTTGGCCTGAAGCACTGCCTCCCCACGGGAAAAGGGGGGGGGGAACTGAGCCTCACGGCCGCTCAGGGATCGCCATGCTGTCGGGACGATGCGACCTGCTCCGGTAGTATTTCCGAACAACATCGTGGCTTTATTCTTTCCCGGTGCGCCCTCCTCTCCCCACCCACCCGTCCGATGACGGAGTTTGGTGGCGCCCACCGAGCGGGAAAATTAGGGCTACCACAGGACGGCCCACCGAGCAAGGGCCGCACGGCGAGGCAAAGGGCCCGCCGCCCGAGGGCAGCCCGCCCTGGACACCCGGCTCCCACGGCAGCATGTTGCCGCCACTCGGAAAAAATTATAAAAACTTTCGAAATTTGGGTTTGGCAAAAACGCCTGTAGGTAGGCAATATGCGTAGCAAGTACGCCAGAATTCTTGCAAGTTCTAGCACATTTTACACAATCATTGTGCACCAAATTTTACAGTGGGTCACCCCTCGCTCTACAGTCTCCTTCACAGTCTTAGTCTCCTCAGTCGTAGTCTCCTCAGTCTTAGTCTCCTCAGTCTTAGTCTCCACAGTCTTAGTCTCTTCAGTCAAAGTCTCCTCAGTCTTAGTCTCCTCAGTCATAGTCTCCACAGACTCAGTCTCCACAGTCTCTAAGCGACACGCGTGACGCACGCGCCGAGCACTTGCCTGCCGCTGCGTGTAGTTGCTGTAGGTGCAGTCGGACAGCACGGGCCCGCAGTACACGAGCTCCAGCCACGACTCGGACACGGGGGAGCCCTTGGCGGAGGGGCAGCGCACGCCCAGGAACTCGACGGTGGCGCGCACCGCCTCCTCGGGGTACGTCACGATCTCCTTGGGGCCGAGCGAGAGCCGCGCGCGCGGCCACAGCACGTCCAGCAGGAACAGCCCGCCCGTCTGAAGACGGTGGGAAGACAAAGAAGCAAGTGTTGAGATAGTATGCTCCAACTCGAACCGAACGTGTGACTGTGACCCCACCAATGGATTGGTCTCTACCTCGTTGGTGGCAGGCAGGGCGGGGTCGTTGAAGGCCGGCCTGGTGGTGGCGTTGCCGGCCGCGGGCGACGCCGCCGTGGACGCCGTGGTGGTGGTGGTGCCCGGCAGCCGGTTGGAGGAGGGCGCCCTCTCGCCGCTCTCGTTCTCGCTGCTGCTGCCCGCCCGCCTCGCCGCTGCCCTCCTTCCTGGTCGTCTTCTTGGTGCGGTCCAGGCCGGCGAGGCGCAGCGCGTAGCGGCCGCCGCGCGACACGAAGCCGCAGGGGAAGCGCGCCACGAGCGGCTTGAGCGTGGTGGGCGCGGCGGCCCCCCCGGCGCCGCCGCCGACGACGCCCGGTTGGGCTGCGAGCTGGTCATCTTGCCCAGCGGCCGCGTCGTGGACGTGCCGCTGCGGTTGTAGCCGCGTACCCACTGCAGCCGGCCGCCCGTGTTAGCCGACGTGCTCGCCGCGTTCGTGTCCACGTTCACCTGGATCGAGCCCTGCACCGAGTACCCTGCCACAAACACGTTGAATTGTGAGAACATCGAAAGGAGTGACTCCATTTTTACACTGTGAAAAGTACTGCGAAGAAATTGCCAAAGTTGCGAAGAAAATGGCGCAAAAATACAAATAAACCTTTTGAAAAAAAAGTAAAAAAAAAAAAAGTTAAAATTTGAAAAAAATTAAAAAATTAAAAAATATTTAAAAAATAAAAAAAGGAAAAAAATAAAAAAGAAAGATTTGTATTATGAATAGTATTTTTTTTCGTATCATGGTTGCGTTGAATTCACCAAGGCTCATGAGTTCGCTTAAATAAGTACAGTGAAACATTTAAGGTGTCTTCCCGCCGTGAACGAATCTCCGTCCCACCAACCTTGCGCGGTGCTGGCGTTGTCGGCGGCGGCCCCGTTGGCGTTGTGCTCCAGCAGCAGGAGCACCAGCCTCCGGCCGCGCGCCCACACGGGTAGCTGGCGGATCTCCACGATGAGGTCGCCGGAGAGCGCCCATGTTAGGTCGGGCACGGCGGGCCGGCCCGGGCCCGAGCCGAGGCCGAGGCCCTGGCCGCCACTGGTGTTCACCACGCGCAGGTGGTACGCGGAGCAGAGGCCTGCAACAGGTAGTCCCAGTCTTCAATGCACCTCTCGTCCACCAGGATTCAAAAGGAAGAACCCAAAGTGAAGAAAATGAAAACCTAAATGCTGAACGTAGACTTTTACGAAAGATGGTTTTTGACTGTAAAGCTCAAAACGCGTCAAGAGTTCTGGCCGCCTGCGCCGGTTCCGAGAGAGGAACAACTGGCCAAATATATGTAGTACACAAAAAATTTAAATTTCAAAAAATTTGAAAATTTTTATTGAAAAATTTGAAAAACTTTATTGACAAATTTGAAAAATTTTATTGAAATTTTTAAGAAATTTTGAAGATTTTTTGTTAAAAATATAATGGAAAATGCATTTTTCACTGCCCTCCCCAGTGTGCTTCAAAGCCACAGCAATGCGCGGAGACCATCATGTGCCGTGGTGGCTGGATGTGTCGACGCGTCGGTTTCCCGGTATGGGGATCGTTGGTTCAGATCTTAAATTCCACAACTTTTTTCTCTGATCGCTGCTCATGTCGCGTCAAGAGCCCGCTTCAATCGGCGTCAGACATGAGCCGTGGTGACTGAGAGCGCAAAGGCGTCTGAACCCCACCGTAAGGTTCGGCGATCGAATCCCAACAACTCCTTTCATTTTTCGACTGGCTTCCTCCCACTGCGACTCAAACCCGTCGTCCAACACTCGGCAGACGTGCATGTCAGGGTGGTGTAGTGGTTCTAGGTCGTCTATGCCAGGCCATTACACCCGGGTGTCTAAAAAAGCAGTCCGCTTCGGCGGATTGTGCCTCGGCACTGGTTCGATCCCCGATCAGAGCCAGCCACTCGAAATTGGTCGCGAGTGGGTCCATTCCGATTCGTCGGATGGAGTTGATAAGGCCTTTGAAGCTGGCCCACTGACTGCATGTTCGGGTCTGGGAGCGCCGGACAGCGGGTGTACCACTGTGGGTACCGACCGACCCGCGCAAACAAAAGCTCCCAAAACTACTCTCTCCCTCTCTCTTTCTTTTTTTCCCTGTCTCTCTATCGTCTCTGCCTTACTATTCTCTGCCCATTGTTTGAGCCGTGGGGAGCGGCTCGGGTCCTACTGGGTCCCCCGGCGTACGATATCGAAGTTGCCGACGGGATTAACCCCAGTTACCTGATAGCACCGGTTCCCATCCCGAACACCGAAGTAAAGCAGGAGGCCTCCCCATTAAGACTGGGGAGGGGGTGTAGAGTTCCATTTTTTAAATTTATTTTTAGTTAAACACGATCGCCAGCGCCTGGGTACACCGTTTCCCACATCCGAACAATTGTGAAATTGTAAAAAAAATGAGTAATTTGAAGACATTTTTTTAAAAAAATTCACAATTGTTGGCACAAAATTTCTAAAAATTATAAAATTTTGAAAAATCTGAAATTTTTTTTAAAAAAAATTAAGAAACGTACACAAAATTTTTGAGTTGCTTCCCCCTCGGGCGGTCCTCTGGCCCACTGTGCTCTCCCTGCAATCAGGGCGGCGCGGTGCCGAGACGAATTGCCCGCTGAGTTAATATTTGGCCTTGCTCTTCTCCAAAGACGGCGCCCATATTTTCGATATGAATATCGACAAATCTGGCTTCCACCTTCCGGCTTTTTTTTTCGGCCCTTCTTTGCGCATCCCCGGCGGGGCGCAGCCTCGGCGCAGCCGGCCGGCCTTGTTCGTTGACACACGGAAATGGCAGTGTGGGACGGTGTGGGATATTACGCGGAATGAAATATCAAGCGGTCCAGGCCACGGCCGCGCCACACCACGCCAGGCATGTGGCTCCTCGGCGAAAGCAATAAAGGCAAGTGGAGAAAAATTGCACCGGCATTTCGGATTTCTGAAGGCACTCTCTGTGTGGCGCCTCTATCTGTTGCGCCATTTGTTCGCTCCCGCTCAGACTTATAAAAGGTTACCATCAAACATCCCTCCCTCTTCTTTCTTTCATCCTTCCTCTTTTTTCGCTCTCGTCCATTTTATTTTCCTTGTCGCGCCGTGTTTCTCGAGGAGGCGATCGTCTGCTCCTCTCATCCCGCCGAGGCCGACGTCTTCCAGACTGCTGCAGGATTATTGATTGTCGTGGCGCGCATGTCTCTGCATAGTCCATTGTCCGCGAGCACACGTGTGTGTGTGTGTGTGTGTGTGTGTGTGTGTGTGTGTGTGAGTACGTATATGTGTGTATAGGTGTGTGAGCGTATGTGTGAGTTAGGTATGTGTGTGTGTGTGTGTGTCGGCCGGAATGAAGAGCTGGTCTTTGGACACGGGTCGGCACAAAATTTATTGCAAATATTTGGCCATGACTGGCTGGCTGGGACAAACGGATTCGAACAGGAAAGGTAGGAGGGCGCTGCTGCTCCACCGTTCAACAGCGCTTTTTTTTTTTCTCTCTTTTTTTTTTCTTTTCTTGCTATCTCCGCACAGAAGAGCACAAAAAAAAAGAAAAAAAAAAGACAGCGTTTGTCATTAGACTGCCCCTCAGCCAGCGATCACACAACAGGAGCACAGCGAGTTATGTGCCATGTTTATTGTGCGTGTGTTGGGGAAAGAGAAAGGGAGAGATGGGGAGAGGGGGTTGAGGCGCCACGCACAGTGGGTCAGAAGACCGTTGAGGCGGCCACAATCCCGGACGCGTTTTGAGTCCAGAGTCGCTAAATGAGACTCGAATGGAACGTGTGACCCGACCAATGGATTGCTCTCCCAACGAGGTTTTCTGGCCCACTGTGCAAGCGTTCGCAACGCGTTGGCAAGGGGACGCGCGTTTCGGACGCCGAGGCGGAGCGGCGCGGAAAAAAAGGGGGAACGGGAGAAAGAGGAAGGGGGTGCGATTGAATTTGCAGTTACGACGTGATTTGGTAAATCTCACGCGAACGTTGACAGAAGTCCAATACCGACTGCAGCGCAGTGGCGCAGGGCGCGCCGCCTTCTCGCGACGCGGCGGGCCATGAGGCGCAGTGGTTCGTTTCCGTCGGGTGCTCTGTCTCTCTCGCACGCGCGCGCAACGGCACGGGGAGTGCGAGAGAGACAGACCACGACGAGATTCGGAATGAACCAACAGCCTCGCGGCGCGCGCACGGCCCCAAACAGCTCAACTTATGGCTGCATTCCAAGACGTCCCCGCGATGCGCCCCGGAACGTTTATATATCCTTTGCCAGTCTGCAAATGGGGCGCGCTGCTCGGAGCAGATTTGGAGCGCAATTCGGGTCAGCTAGCTGGGATTTTCCCAGGGAGTCAGTGGGGGAGGGGGCCGAGGAGAAGAGGCCGACAACGTCACCTTGATTCCGATAAATATACTGTCTCAACATTGCATTGTTAAGTCGATTAAAACATTAATTAAATTTTAATTGCGGTTCCACTGCTCAACGTACCTGCCAAGGCGAGTATCCCGATGGCTGCACTCCACCATGGCGGTCGGACTCTCATGCTGAACTAACTCATCGTGCCTGAAACAAAAAAAAAATAATTAAAAAAATATAAAAAATACAATAACTGTTAAGGAAAGCACGCACGAACACAAGACACCCAACAGAGAAAGCATAGAGGGAGGAAACGTTCTTTTATACATTTAAAAAGCAGCCAAAACATGGAATTAGGAAAAAAAACAAAAGAGAAGAGAACAGAAACAGGGTAGCTCCCGGATCCTGTCACCTTAACCCGGCGATGTTGAAGACAGCCTCGCCGCACGCGCGTGCATATTATTATCTAAAGTTGGCGCAATCACGCAAACGCCCCGCCCCGCCCCACCCCACCACGCGCTTAACGCCGACTTAATAGTCGCCTGGGGAAGTCCCTGTTGTCTCTAATGCGTTATTACACGAGTCCCATGCAGAACACCTTCAACTTTCCTTGTTCTTATTAAACTTCAGCGTCCCTATTAATATCCCGGGGTGGCGACACTGGCGCGAGGGTGCGGCCAGGGGCAGGCTGCCCGCAGGCTGCCCGCGCCGCGCACAGTGGGCCAGAGGACTGGCGAAGCCAACTTGACGGAAATAAACCCAACTTGTAAACGGAGCCGCTCGCGTGACGCGGCCATGATTGGGGAAGGCGGCGCCACTTTGGGGATCAATCGTCTTTGCTAACTTATCGAAAGTTGCGTGGAAAAAAAAGGGGAGAGGTGAAGACTGAAAGAGGTTCAGTCATCCAAGGTCGCCGCTACCGAAATGAAAATAGGAAAATAAAACGAGCGACTGAGGGGGGCGGCCTCGGCTCGTCCTGGAGGACCCACGGCGTGACGAGGAGGCCGTTCTTCTCGAGGGGGTCGGCGGGGAATGAGAAATCAGGAGGACGTCGCAGGCACGCCGCGCGACGCCCTGGCGACGCCCTGCCGACGCCCTGCAGACGCCCTGCCGACGCCTCGCCCACCCACCCGTCCACTTTTAATTTAGTGGGCCACGTGCACGCGGGTCGCATGCTAACCACAGGGTCCGCCCGCCCGGCCGGCCCGGCCCGCCAGGACGGATGTGCACTGGGGGAACGGCCACGGCGCCACGGCGGCTCTGCGGGGCCGCTTCGACCTGGCCAAAATGGCTACAGGGGCTCCAAGGGCACGGGCTGTCCACCTCCCCTACCCAGCGCCACGCACTCGCCTGCTTGCTCCCGTCCAGAGGCTCACGGGAAAGGGATTATTGTGTGCCTCGGCGTCCTTGAGAAGTTGCCTCGCCCGGAGGAGGCGCAGCAGCAAGACATTGTGGCGTCTACGGAGCACAGTGGGCCAGAAGTCAGCGCAGGTGGCCAAAATTATAGACGCGTTCTCAGCTCCCAAGTCGCTAAAAAAGGACTCCAACCTAACGCGTGAACCGTGGATTGCTCTCTGAACGGGGACTCCATTGGTGGGGTCACGCGTTCGGTTCGAGTCCCATTTAGCGACTCTGGTGCTAAAAACACGTCTCGAATTTTAGCCGCCAGCGCCGTCTTCTGGCCCACTGTGCAGAGCCAGCAGGAGGGGGCGGCGGCGAGCACCGCGACGAAGAAGCGGGGGTTTTAAAAGCGTCAAAGTGTGGGTGAATTGTGTTCCGTCCGGACAGGCGGGCCGGGCTGGGGCATCAAGAGTGGGGGAATTAATTTGTTGCTGGAGGACTGTTGCACAAAGGACGGTAAATGAAGGCTTTCAGGCTTTCAGGCGGACCAGGGTTGCCAGGGCCAGGCGTGGGAGGGGAGGCGAGGGGAGGGGGAGGGGGGAGGGGGGAGGAACGCGCTGCGAAGGAGTTCCCCTGCGTACAGGGCAGAGGGCCACGCCTCAAGGCTGGAGGGCACACAAGGGTGCAAGAAAATGACAAATGCAATTTGCAGAAAAGTCCCCTCCACAGGCCTGCAAGCTTACACTTTAAAAATGTCGCCCGCCTCGTAACTTTAGCGTCCCACACCGAGAGGACGAAAACTCTGCTCAATACTGCAAAAACTATGTCGGGAACAAAGGATCCTTCTTCAGAAAATTCACACCGAATTACTTGAAGTTTTTCACGCGCGCCCGCGCACAAAAATTTAACCTGCACTTCGCAACACACAAACGTGCTCGCCTGTCAAGTGAGACGATAGAGTCAACCAAGGACACACTTCAGTTAACAGGGAAGTACCAGCAAAGTACCTACACATGCGGCTGCACCACGTTTTACTCCGACACCCGTCTCGCAGATGAGGACAGGGATCGCAGGGACGCCGGGGGAATTCCAGAGGGCGCAGGGAAAGGGGAAGGTCGGGGGGCACGGCGTTGGTCTCCACGGGGCGCTGCCAACCCCAACAACAACAACAACAACAACAACAACAACAACAACAACAACAACAACAACAGCAACAACGCCCTCTGTGCTGATAGGCGGCTGAAGCGGAGGAGCAGTGATCCCGGGGGAACCGATAACGTGAAGGCGTGTCTCTGCGCGACTAATGCTCCAGTCAGCGTGTGCGGCACACTGTGTGCGCGCGGGATGGAGAGACAGCAGCGCGGACTGATAGTCAAGAGTTCTGAACAGTGAAAATTTCACTAAGTTTTTGGCGGTGTGGCACAGGCAGTCAAAATCTAGGACGCGTTTTGTGCTTCAGAGTCGCTAACCCACTGGTTGGTGGTGTCACACACGTTCGGTTCGAGTCCCATTCAGCGACTCTGGAGCCCAAAACGTGTCTAGAATTTTGGCGGCCTGCGCCGGTCTTCTGGCCTACTGTGCGGTATAGGGCTTTGACGAGCGGGTTCGGGAAGGAAGACAAGTGCCGTCCGGTCTCCAGCGACTTTACAGCCACTGTTGGGAGCACCTCTTTGTAAGGGCCGCGGACCGGGGAGGGGGGGGGGGTGTAGCGGCGTGCGAGGGAGGGGGTGGAGGAGGGGGAGGAGATGAGATTACGAGCAGCGGCTGAATGGGGGTGATAGCTCACTATGCCTTCGGGCCCTTCGGGTGTCGTCGCGCTAAGGAGCTCGAGCACTTGTGTGCAATAGAAGGAGACATATTTGTCTTAGACCCCATCCCACTATGCCACTCCCTAGCGTGCCACGGCGCCCGACGCTCCGCCCCGGAAACAGATTGATGATGATTCAAGGAGTGACAGCATTGGCAGCGCTCGGGACGCGCGGCACGCAAACGAGATGGATGTGGCTGCGTGGCGCACAGTGGGTCAGAAGACCGTTAAGGCCACCAAAATCCCAGACACATTTTGAGCTTCAGAGTCGCTTAGCGACTCGAATTGAACGTGTGACCCCACCAATGGATTGGTCTCCGAACGAGGAATCCATTGGTAGGGTCACTCGTTTGATTCGAGTCCCATTTAGCGACTCTGGAGCTCAAAACACGTCTAGAGTTTTGGCCGCCTGCGCCGGTCTTCTGGCCCACTGTGCGGCCCCTCCGGAAGAGCCACTCCTCACTTCACCGACGACGCTCGCGAACCACGCGACGTGACCCTGGCGTGACGCCGGCTGAAAAATTAGTCAAGCCGCGACTGTTTTCTTTCAGGCCGCTTGATTGAGACGCAGCCCCCTCCAGGTCGTCCTGCAGTGGGCCAGAAGACTAGTCGAGGCGGGTTTTAGACCTCCAGAGTCGCTAAATGGGACTCGAACCGAACGTGTGACCCCACCAATGGATTGCTCTACTCACGAGGAATCCATTGGTGGGGTCACACGTTCGGTTCGAGTGCTATTTAGCGCCGGTCCTCTGGCCCACTGTGGAACGCAACCTGCACGACTCCCAGCCTGGGAGCCTCGGCAGGTGCACAGCGGCACACTCCTGCGGATTCCCCTGACGACAACGGTCAAAACTTTCTCCCACAAACGAGGCGGAGAAAAAGAGGCAAAGAGGATAAAAAGAAAAGAATGCTTAAGAAGACAGAGGCTGGTGGCGGTGGGAGCTGCCACTGGTGGGGCACGAAACAGGGGCGCAACAGACCGGCGCGCCCGCGGATGGCAGGGTAGGCAACCCAAGCGCGTGGCTGTTCGCCGGGACCGCGTGCCTCGCCGGTGCGCAACGGTGAAAATATTAGAAGTGCAGTGCCACACGCTTAAAACCTTACGAAGTATTTTGAGCATACATAGTACAAACTAATTTTCTTTGTTACACAAAGAAATAGTTCGTAAATTACGAAGTATTTTCTTTGTAAGCTTACGTATGCTCAAAATACTTTGTTATAACAAGCTGCTTTTCTTTGTAAGGCCTAAAATAGTTTGTAAGGTTTTCTCAGTGCACAGACCGCGGGTGCACGCCAGCAGACCAGGACATCAAACTCCCTGACTCGCAGTCCAACATGAGGCGGCTAAGATGTGGCGAGTGGCGTCAGCGGCCCGGAGGCAGCAGGCAACTGCAGCCCAGCGCCGCCATTTCGCGCTGCAGCAACTCGGTTTGATGGCGCAATGCGGCTGAACGGATGCCCGGCGGAGCGATTTCCAACACCGCGCTGTCGTCGCCATGCATGTCCCTCTCGCACTGATGTCACGTACCCTGCGGGTGTGAGGGAGACCGCTGGCAGCCTACTGGCGGAGTGCGATAGGGATTCCGTTGCTGCATTCCTCCCCCCCCCCCGCCCCCTCACCGCATCCGGCGCGGCCTCAGACAGCCACAGCCCGCGGCGGTCCGTCTCCATCATCGAGGCCGTAGTCATGGTCATGGATGCGTCCTCTCTCGGTGGGTGCGACCTGCATGCACGCCTCCCTCAAGGAGCCCCTCTTCATTGACCCCTTACTGCCGCCCCGCGTCTAGACTTCTGGCCGCCTGCGCTGGTCTTCTTCGGAATCAGTTGTCTGGGTCCCGCTGGGTAATAAGTTGTTATTGTTCGCCAGACCCCCTCCCCTGGCGTTTCCGCTGTTTCGTTTCCTTACCCAGTTTTTGCCACGCGAGGGGCGCTCACCCTGCTATGTAAGGGCACAGTCTATGATTGCGATTTTTTTCCCCCAGCCTTCTCATTTTGCATCGTGCGGCGTTCCAGGAATCGTAAACTTTGCGATCTGCTGTAAAAATGCACAGTGGAAGCCATTAAAACGTAAACTCTGAGAGGACGCGGCGCTTTGAGCGAGTCGGCGCAAACTCGCCGAATCGAGGCAACCGCTTCCGAGGACTAATCGACCTTGTTTGCTTTCGAGTGAAGCCGCCGCTAGCCGGCCTGGCAAGGTCAGTCAGTCAAACACAGCGAGCCAAAAAAAAAAAAAAAAAAAAAAAAAAAAAAAAAAGCCATAAGACAGATTTTTTTTTCTTTAAAAATTAAAAAAGGCCAGCATTGCAGATAAACGACTTTAATATTTGGACTCCACAGTTTCACAGGTCCCTAAAATTTAGTAGTAACAAACAAGAAGTCGCGTTCACCGGGTCGACCCCCCAAAGCTTCCCCCCTTTTTTTTAAGGTCACAGTAGATTCGCGCTCAACTTTCCGCGCCTCCCTCTTGATGCGTTTTCTTGCACCGTGACACGCTCACTTTCGAAAAACTTCCCCCCCCCCATTTTTCCGGCCATTGTTCTCCTTTTTATTTGAGGGCCATTTCCTTGTTGTCGCGCGGACCCAGGCAGGGCACGGTGGGCCAGGCCCCTAACCTTTAGGGCGGCCACGGCCGCCGCCGAACTTCTAAAGCGCGTGCTTGCGTGCGCGTGCCTGGGCCCGGCTGCTGCCGAGGACTATGTCGCTCTGTCTCTCTCGCACCCCCGCGGCGTTCCGTGGGGGTGCGAGAGAGACAGAGCGACAGTCTTCGGAAGCAGGGGCGGTGACGACACGCCCCCCCGGGCGGAATGCCTGCCGCGGCCGGTGCTGGCCGGGCCGGCCCCACTGTGATGGCCGGGCCGGGCCCCACTGTGATAGCCGCATTCCACAGCCGGACGTAAGTGACGGCGACAAAAGGACGAACGCAGCCTATGAGCCTGCGGTGGCCGGCTATGCTGCGGCGTGGGCAGGAGCGGGTCCTCGACGGGGTCCTCGGCGGGGTCCTCGGCGGGGTCCTCGGCGGGGTCCTCGGCGCGGTCCTCGGCGGGGTCCTTTTCGGAGTCCACTCCCCGCCCCTCAAAGGGGCGTCCTCGAGGGGGAAAGGGAAAACCTGGGGGGAGGGGGGCAGAATTCCAGCCCAGCATCCGCACGACACGGCCCTGGACACGCTTCCCGGAATTAATAAAGCGCCTTAATATTCACGAACACTTCCAGGGAGGCGCGCGCCGCCACCTGGCTTCGGTTCCAGCGGTGCGCGGATCGAACGACGCGCACTTCCTTTTTATTTCCCGCAGGAAAATTATCATCCGGGCAACACAGCGCGCGCACATTCTCGTAGAGTAGCGGCTAGTCTCCCAGCGGGGTGCAGCCTTGGAGCGCGCCTTCTGGGCGCCCCCTCCCCCTCCGGGTCCATTGCCGTCGGCGGCATCTGCGCGGTGAGGTGTGAGCCGGCATTAGTGGTGCCAACGATGCCATAACGGCTCGCGACTGGCCCACTGTGTACCGGCTGGGAGCGGCGCTACCCTTCCCTACACAAAGCACACGCACAACAACCGCAAAGACAAAAGCATTACAGATTGCTGCAGGCCGACCCCCCCCTCCCCCTCACGCCCCCGCAGCCCCCACGGCCGCAGGCCAACTCGACAAATTTTCGGATCTCTAATTGGATCTCAAAGCATTACGGTTGGCTTTGTTAGCGACGTGACACGTTGCCACTGAACCTCTCATCAAGCGGCGCCATAACACCTGTATCCGCGCGCCCAACCCCCTCGCCGGGGGATCGAGCATAAGCCCAGTGTGGGAGAGGCTGCTATTTGAATCAAGCGGCAGCGTGGTCGCGCGTGTTCAGCACTCGATAAGCCTCGGATGATAGCGGGTTCAAAACACGTGAATCGTTTTCAATTTACGGCCTTTGGAATCACAGTCCAGTGACAGCTCGTGAAACTTCCAACATAACACTGTCACAGTCACATCATTTGAAAATGTGGCCCCTTTAGTCAAACTGTAAAACGAGGACCGTTTGAAGTGACTCCACGCAATGCCGCGTGTTTTACCAGTGTATTTTCGGGGCCACGCCCAACACCGGTGGCTGAGTACACTATTGAATTTCGCGGCCCAGCATACCGACAGGGCTGTATCCATGCCGCCCTATCGTGTTGCGCACACAGAGTCCGTCCGTCGTACCACGCCTCGCCCCGCCCCGCCCCGCACTGTGCCTGCCAAAGCTACGGGGCTGAAATATGAGTTGATTTCCGGGGCGTCGAGTCGCGGCCCGCTCCACCGGGTCCACCCACCCCACCCCGCCCCGCCCCGCCCCACCCCGGCCCGCCCCGCCCCGCGGCGGAAGGGGTAGTACTTGGCATGCAAGGCGGCGGGGCGCGGCGCGGCCGTGCGTGGTGCATCCCTCTGCGAAGAACGAAGCCTTTTGAATTCCATTTACGGCGTGCATGCGCGCGGGAAGGGTGCGTCCCTAATGACGAATACATTAAGTCCTGCCGACACATCCCGCCCCTTCCCCGGCCAGTCGGCCGGCCCCGCTCTCGCAAACTGTCTAAATACACTCTACTTGTAAACGCTAGGGTGTCGTCCTCTGCCCTTTGGGTCCGTGCACTCTCAGACTGGTACCGATTGTATTCCGGCATTGACGGAACGCGGTTCTTCTGTCCCGGCTTCACCTGGAGTCTAGGCCGCAGCGATGAGAGTTGCGGGACGTGTGGTTCCAGTGGGCGGGACAGGGCTGCGGTGCACGCCGCAGCAGAACGGACAGCTCTCTCTCTCTCTCTCTCTCTCTCTCTCTCTCTCTCTCTCTCTCTCTCTCTCTCTCTCTCTCCCGCACCGTCGCAGACGTAGCGCGGTCCGCCGCTTCAGCTTGTCGCGAACGGTTGGTTGACAGGTGTCATGTGCAGCAGAAACAGTTGGAAGTGGAACTGGCGGCCAAAACTCTCGACGCGTTTTGAGCTCCAATGTGGACAAAAACAGATTTTAAAAAAAGAAGAAAGGAGTTGAACCGAACGTGTGACCCCACCAGTGGATTGCTCTCCGAACGAGAAACCCATCGGTGGGGTCACACGTTCGATTCGAGTCCGGAATTTGGACCGGCTCCACCGGTCTTCTGGCCCACTGTGCGCGGGTAAACTCAGGGCGCGGCGCGGCCAAAGGCGGTGGTAGCGCCTGGGTCCCAACTTGAAGCGCGGCGACCTCGAAAGCCGCGCCGAAAGTGGGGCCGGCAACTCGGAGACGTAGTAGCACGACGCAGCGCCGCGCCAGCGCCAGCCTCGCCGGACCCGCCGCCTCCTAGCTCGCATGCTACAAGTGAGTGCACCAAAGCCAGCCGAAGTTGCCCGGAGCGGAGCAAGCGGAGCACGGCCGGAAAATGAGGGCCCATTTACGACCTCATCCGCGAGTGTAGTAGCAGCCAGGCGGGCAGCCAGGCAGCCAGGCAGGCAGCCACGCCATGGCCGACAGCGGCTTGGCCAAAGAAACCGCCTTTGAACTTTTCGAGCGGCGTAATGCCTGCCGGCGCAGCGCCCGTTTCGAAGCGTGTCCTTGAGAGGGCGCGGCGATCGCTGCCTTTTGCACTCGGTTATTGAGAGGGGGCGGCCCAGCCGGGCCCAGCCCTGCACTGGCGTCTCTTGTGTGGCGAGGTGCGGCGACGCCCACACACACACACACACACACACACACACACACACACACACACACACACACACACACACACACACACAGACACAGGGGAAAATAAAAGTGCACTGCTAATGGGGATGGGGGAGGAGACCGAGCCAAAGGAGCAGGGCGACGAGCGCGGTTAGATCCCAGTCCATTGTCGCAGGCCAGCACCCAGCGCACAGTGGGCCGGAGGGACAGAGCGACGAGGCACTGCTGCTCGGAGTCACACGACCGCAGTGCATGCAAGGGAAGCCCCGCCGTGTCGCGTACTACAACAGTTTTCCCAGTGGGTGCCGAACGAATGCCCCGCAATGCCACAGGCCGCCCCCGCCGCCCCCTGCCGCCCCCGCCCGGCCCTACCCTACTCGGCCTCTTTGCTCACCAGCAGCAGCACCCTCAGCAAACCGCGAAGCGAAGCCCATTCCTAATGGGATGAGGGTTTAACAATACATTCACCCCAAGGCTGACCTGACCCAACACACGCGGCCGGGCACCGCCGCCGCGGCCCACGCCGTGCAGACTCGCGCCGAGTCGTTAAACCCGATACTCCGCACGGGCTTACACCCCTGCTCCGCCACCGTTTCCCGCCAAAACCGTTTCTTTTTATATGTAGACCGGTTAGAGCGTTTCTCGGAACCGGCCGGGGCGGTTTATGGCCCCCGCACTCGGACGCCGGTCCTCGTCAAGAATTCGCGACGAGGGTATTTTGGGGTATTTATTTATTTATTTATTTATTTATTTATTTATTTATTTATTTATTTATTTATTTATTTATTTATTTATTTATTTATTTATTTTCCTTGAAAAATATAGGATGAAAGAAGTACTGCCAACTACCCAAATTTCTAATTATGTTTCACTTTTTTTTTCTTCGGGTTGTGGTCAAACGAGGGTCTTCGAATTTTTTGTAAAATAGATTCAAATTTATTTTTTTTTAGAAATTTGTGTAAATGGCAGAGACCAAGGACAAAGAGGAGCCGACCACGCGGCGGCGGGCCGCTCCGAGACTAAAAGGTCCCCCTCGGCTGCTGTGCGCGAGGCTCTGCCCCGGGTCGCTGACCTGCTCACTCCCCACACGGTGCTAAATTCTAATCCCCGGCCCCGGCGCCTCCCTCGAGGCCGAGTGTCAGGCCGCGTCATAAACCGAGGCGGTGGCCGCGCAAGCCGCGCACAGTGGGTCAGAAGACCGGCGGCGGAGGCGGCCAAAATTCTTATAGACGCGTTTCGACATGGTTTCGACCTCCAGAGTCGCTAAATGGGACTCGAATCGCACGTGTGACCCCCCACCAATGGATTGCTCTCCAGACGAGGAATCCGTTGGCCAATCGACTCGAGTCCCATTTAGCGACTCTGGAGCTCAAAAGGCGTCTAGAATTTCGGCCGCCCCAGCTTTTGCGCGGCAGCTGGATGGAATCAGCTCGTCTGAGTGGAGCCGTCCCACCGTGCGGCGAGCGGCTTGACTCTCGCCTCGCGTGCGTCCACGGGGTCGCAGCCGGCCAGCGAGGGAGCGGCTCTCCCCAGTCGAGACCTCGCCAGCCAGACAGTCTTTCTAATTGGGCATTAATGCTGGGGCCGCCCACGCCGCCCCCTCTGGGGGCCCTGGCGTGCTTCGAACCCTTCTTCGCGCAAACCGGTGATTAGGCCGGCGCGCCACGCCTTTGTGCCGTGTGTGTGTGCGTGTGTGTGTGTGTGTGTGTGTGTGTGTGTGTGTGTGTGTGTGTGTGTGTGTGTGCGTGCGCGCGCGCGCGTGTGTGTGTGTGTACATTGATGGGGGGTGTTTGTGCGGTGGCTTCTTCCCACCCCTCCCACACAACCGCCAGGGCTACGCCGCCGTGATCAAAGTTTCACGGGGCGCCTTGCGCGCGCGGCGTTTTGTACCGCCCGGCGCGACGCGCAGAGAGGATGATGCCCCCGCTATCTAGCGGCGGCGGCACCAACAAAGACGTTGTTGTCATACTTGAGGCACAGTGGGATGCACAGTGGCAGGAATGCGTAATAGGCCGTTTGTTCAGGTGACCACGTACGTCGTACGTTAGGGGCAGGAGGATGGGCGGTTGTAAGGGTGCGCATTGGCTAAGGGGACGCCGGGCGAGCTGCCTACCTATAGGCCGTTTTGTGGCCCTGATGGAGAGAGAGAGAGAGAGAGAGAGAGAGAGAGAGAGAGAGAGAGAGAGAGAGAGAGAGAGAGAGAGAGAGAGAGAGAGAGAGAGAGAGGGAGAGAGAGAGAGAGAGAGAGAGAGAGAGAGAGAGAGAGAGAGAGAGAGAGAGCCTACTGCCCTCGCATACAAACGCCCACGGCGCCAAATGAGCGCCACACCTGTACTATTTAGAGGCCCGCTTACTAAAAATATTACAAACCCTACCGGCGAGACTGAAACCGCGCGATGGGCCTAAAACGACCCCCCCGGCCTCGGGTCTGACGGGGCCCCCTGTGGGGATCAAGAGCCGATGTGATGGGCGTCGCGGGGCCCGGCCGGCCGGCACGGCCTACACGGCGCGCGCCTTGCCTCCATGGAAGCTTCGCTGGCGACTCGTTCCATCGCTCTTCATTAACCTCCCCTCCTAAGCTGGCCTGCTCCCCTGCGCTCTGCGGTGGCGCCCTGCGCGGCCCTGGGGATCGCGTTCCGTGGGCCGGCTACATCCCCCCGGTGTGTGTCCCTACGCGGTACACGGGGCCCCGGCGGGGCCTCGGCCCTGCGGCCGCCACTTACATGCCAACAACCTCAGGGCAACGGGGAAAACATTTTCACTCGTTACTTGGACCGCCATACCCGCGAACACAGTGCCACACGAGCGATGCAAAATTTTAACATGCCGTTTGAAAAACTCGCGCTCATTCAGCTCATTTGCATTCGTATTATTGTACTATTTTGGTGTGCTCCGTGCAGAGCTTACGAGCCAATATCCGAGCGGTCGTCGCTATTCTAGGCCAAGTTCAACGAAACGACCCACCCTGCCCTGCGCCCTGCCCTGCGCCCTGCCCTTCTCCAACCTTTGCCGTCCTTATCCGCCTCCCCGTCTCGCCCTTCAGGTGCCATTTCTCATCGGCCAGCCATGCCGCCGCTGTCTCTCTCGCACTCGCGGACCTGTCCGTGAGGGTGCGAGAGAGACAGAGCGACAAGCCGATCCTTTGACTCGCTCTGCAGGGCGGCCCGTGCCGCTGCCGAGGAACGCCTTCCTGAGTCACTGCCCAATCACTTCCCCATCGATTTCTCAATGAGGCCGAATGTGTCACAAAGGCCTGAGTGGCGCCGCGCGCGGCAGAGATTGGAAGCGGAATGCGGCATTATACTGCCAGGCCGTTGCCGCGGCAACACCTCACAGTGGGCTAGAGAATGGGACTCGAACCGAACGTGAGACCCCCGCCAATGGATTGCTCTCCGGACGAGGCAACCATCGGTGGGGTCACACGCTTCAGGACAAACGTGAAAAAAATTCACATCGACGAATTTAAATGTGACGTCACGTTTGTTGAATAAGTGTGTTTCAATTTTATTTTTAATTTAAGATGTGGCAACATTTTTGTGCGTCTACGGACATACGCGTGTGCCGCGGTTACCGCTAAGCCATTTCGTGCGTGTAGTTTACAAGGCCACGACCAAATTCGCGTTTGCCACGCATCCTACGTGGTCCGCCGCGTGCTTGCGCTGCAGGCCTGCCTGTTCGGTAGAGTGCGAGCGATATCATTCCCCGCACGCCCCGCGTACACATGCCTCAACGCTCCGCCGGGCTCCGCCGCGCCACGCCGCGCCACGCCGGGTCCCTCGCGCGGCAGACACAAGCAACGGAACTTACTTCCAAATGAACAAACTTGGGGAAGGCAGGGCGCGGCGGCGCAGGCTCCCTTCCTGTGCCGGGCGGCCCAGGTGTGAGGGAGAGAGCGATGGAAGGGGATGGCAAGCATATTCACGCCCGCTTTCCCTCCAGAATAATTTCTTTCTCCTTCCAAATGCTATCACGGCGCTCGCCGAGCTCAGGCGGACTGATGCAGGGAGTCGCCTTCGTCGCCCTGTCTCTCTCCCGCACTCATGGGGCGCCCCGCTCGAAACGTGTCCATGCGTCACGCGGTGCACTCACATCTCGTCTGTTCCATCCGCGGCGGCTCAGCATACGGCCGGCATCAAACAGACTGCCGACTCCTTAGACGGGGCCCCCCTTTTTTCTTTCCGTCCAGCGTGCCCCTGCATAATTCACTGGCGAAGATGGAATCGTCCCGTGTCGGCCGGTTGGTCCAAAGGTGCGCGGTCTCCTTATCGTGGCTGGTGGTTTCGAACGGCCGTCGTAGACACGGCACGTCTTTGACTCCACGACCCCTCCCCTCCCCCCTCCACAGCAACCGCCTGATAGTTGGGCTTTGCCGCGCCGCCGTGCCGCTTTCTTATTGAAATGTATTTACCGGGACTCCCCCTCCCTCCCGCCGGCAGAGCGCGCTCGCGGCGGCACGCTAGGCGGCGCAGGGGCGGCGAGGCAACCCTCGAGGCAACCGAACGGCACGAGGGGAACTTGCACCCCTACAGTACAGTCTGTCATGTGGGTTGCCTAGGCGCCCTCCCCGCCGTCTGCGTCCCCGCCAACCAAGACAAATGCCCGCCCAGCCACTGCCATATAGGCCTAGGCCGGGCCGCAACATCGTCTGCTCCGCCGCCCCCGACCGCCCCCGGCCGCCCCCGGCCGCTCCCGGCCGCCCTCTGCCCGCCCCCACACGTCCAGCGCGCAGGGGGCGGCGCGCGGCGGCGCCTTTCGTCAGATTAAATATAAATGCTTGCAGGGCCCTGTGAGTTAGGCCCCGGCACGCAGCCCATGCGGGTGCATCGCAAACTCGGTTTGGCTTGGCGCGCGGGGCGGACGGCCCTCCCCTCGCTGCTTCCCTCCCGCCGCCGACGCACACACCGGGGGCGTGCGGCGCCGGCCGGCTCGCCTCTCCGTCAATATTGAATGTCCTTTTTACCTGAATACACTACGCACAGCACGTGCGTGCTTCGAGCAGACGCCGCACAGTGGGCCAGAAGACCGGCGCAGGCGGCCAAAGCTTGAGACGCGTGTTGAGCTCCAGAGTCGCTAATTGGGACTAGTATGGAACGTGTGACCCGACCGATGGATTCCTCGTTCGGAGAGCAATCAATTGGTGGGGTTACACGTTGGGTTTGAGTCCATTTAGCGACTCTGGAGCTCACACGGCAAAAACGGTACCGGTTTTTCCCAGGAAGTCTATAGTAAAGACATGGGCAATTTCATGGACTTCCTGGGAAAACCAGGAACCGTTTTTACCGTGCACAACGCGTCCGGGATTTTGACCGCCTCCATCGGTCCTCTGGCCCACTGTGCGGCGGCTCGAACGCGGCCGAGCAAGCGGAAAAGCAAAGTTGTTGCCTTTTTTTCTTTCTCCCTCTCACCTTTTAGGCAAAGAAAAAAGAACTGGGCGTTTGTGTCTCGGCACCGTACAACAACAGCTTACTTCTGGCTGGGCCGCCCAGTCGCAGAGGGACGCCACCCTCAAACTCCCCCCTCCCACGCGTCACACGCAGAACGCTGTCCGATACAGTCAGGACAAAATCACACCAACAGACGGTGAAAAGATTTTTGTGGCAGAGGAGAGAAATTTTTGAATGTGAACAACAAGAGCGTGCGTTAAGCTCGTCCAACCCCCCTCTCTCTCTCTTCCAAAAATACGTACATAAAACTGTCTTTAATTTGTAGAAGACCTGCCATAAAAAAGCATGCTCATCGCCGTTCGTGCGGCAGCACTCATACATTACTATTACACCAGCGCTTCGGGCACTTCCATTACTTTTATTACTCTAATTTTGACCCCGGGTGTGGCCCGCGGTGCCCTCCTAGATCACTGGTCACTTCCGCCGCACGGCAGCAGCATAAATTAATAAACGACACCGAATGAAACATGCCCGCAGCGTGACCCGGAAACAGTGTCATACAAATCAGAGGCACTATGTAAATTACTCTCCGCTTATTTGAAATTTGATCAGGCTCACTGCAAAATCCGAAGTGTTCTGGAGTTAGCTTGGTCAGCACAGCACACCCCGACAGGAGTAGTATGCCTAGCAAACTCCAAATTTTTTAGTGACATATTTTTTTTTTTTTAAATGGAGGAATAAAAAGAAAAATTATGGCCGTTCTATAATGCAAGCCTGTATTGGGAATATCCCACTGGTTAAACACGCACCACACAAACAAAAGTCCAAAAAGAAGGGAAAAAGCCCCAACCAGCAATAACTCTGATTTCGTCAGCTGTTGGCAGGGAGCCAGCAAGGAGTAGTGCAGCACGACCAGCATGTGCAGGAAAACGACGACGGCGGCGGCGGCGGCGTGCCACGGCGGTGCAGTCCGGGCGCCAACGTGTTGTACTGCTGGCCCACTGTGCGCACACTGTGCGCCGGCGCCCGCCGCGATCAGCCCTGATTTATTGCAGCGGAGTAGAGTCTCTCCCGCCCCGACCAAACCAGGCGTTTAAGATAATTCGAACAAAAAGGCCCGTATATACAATTAGCCCGGCGAATAAAACCGAGAAGGAATAAAAAAATTCTTATTCAACAGACAATCAATGCCACACGAAAGTGCTGCACTGCGCTAGGACCCGTATTGTTTTCCCGCGGAGCGGTTGCGTGCACGGCAATGAGTGACACATTGCAGTGGGCCGCGAAAGGTTTGAGTGGCGGGGAAGAGGAAGCCAGCGCCGGGTTCTCGTTTCCCCGTCCCAGGGCCGGGCTGCGCCCGAACAAGAAGCATTTGCATGATTTCCCCTCTCATTTAGAGAGCAGATTGCATGCCTGGCCTGCCAGCTTGCCTGGACCCCCCGCGCCACCCCCTTGGCCCGATTGCAAAGTTACTAGCGGCGCCCACTACCCCGAGGGAAACACATCGGATTGTCCCCGCAAAGCCACTTTGCCCAAGCCGCCTCTCCTCCTGTTACGATTGAGGTGGCCCAGCCACTGCTGCCGGCCCCGCGCCATGCACTCGTCACAGGGTGGAAACGTCTGAATAAACCACGGGGAACCGCAGGGTAGGAGTGATGCAGCGACTGCTGGGGCTGCCAATCACTCTAGCTGCTGAGTGTACTCTCACACGGACTGACACCCACCTGCAACAGAAGAAGAAACAAAAACATTTTTAACCGGCGCAAGAAACGCGCTTTGCTTTACGCAAATCGAGGTTGCACGTGGGGAAGCATAATTGGTCGCACTGAATATGGATGCACTATTTTAGCGCCACCAAGCGCGAGGGGGCAGAGGGGGAAGTAAATGAGACATGAAACGAATAACACTACATGTTGGGGCGACGTCGTTTCTTGAAAACAAATTGCAGTTAGTGCTTACTAGCAGCGATTACAGTAAGAAAACACCTACACAGCAGCAGAAGAGCTCCATGATGGTTTAGGCCCAGCTAAGTTCACAGTCTACTTCTCAGTTTCAAAGTTGCTTGCCTTCCTGCCTTCATGTCGGAAGCCGTCAAGAACTGAGATAAATGACCCAGTCAGTGACCTAGTCTAGGAAGCAGGCTGGCACCAGTTCCAACAAAAGGGACGACTTGTCTATCATCAAATAGGAATAAAAGCGGAACCTGTTGTCCGCTTTCATATATTTCTTCAGGCCACGCGGATGGGGAAAGTGGATGATTCAGGAGACGGAATCTTTTATTGAATTCTTCCTTTTGCCAGCGAGCCAGCGAGTTCCTTGCCTCGGGGAATATAAGGCAGCTCACTGCGAGTTCGTTCAAAGAAACGACAGCGGCTCGGATTGACCCAGGAACTTCCTGAACTTTGGAAGAGTACCCCGTCTTTGCTTGAGCCTTCCAAGCAGCACGATTCAAACACGGCAAAAGGTTTGAATTTGAAGCGGCTAAAATATAAACCAGGGCAGGCGGAATAATCCAAGCCAAGGGGGAAGCGCTGCTTTTTACATGAATGATGCAATCTCCTCCCGAAATGAAAAATGCGACGCAGGCGACCGGGCGTAGCGGAAGTGCCAAGGTTGGCATGCCTCGGGACGATTAAAGCCGGGCACATGAATAAAAATCGCCTTAAGCCCGCGAGAGCAAAGTCGAAGGTCAGCCAATTAGACACAATGTATAATTACTCTGAAGCTCGCCAGGTCAAAGCACCTCAGCCAGCAAGCGGCAGCCTCAAGGAGTATGCTTAAGACGTTATTTCGGGGCAAATCCATCCATCCGTCATACTCGCTGGCGTCCCTGTCTTTCAAATGACACGCCCTCCCTTGCATGATGGAGTGGCTCCTCCACACTGGGCGATACGAAATCACAATTTCACCTTCAATCATAACATTGTCACCGACTCAAACAAAACCATTGCGGCGTATTTTCTTTGGCGTTAAATCCTGCCGTGATCTCGCCTTCCACTTCTTTCAAATTTTTGCTGAGGACTGCGAGTGCCGCTCGGTGCTGCAATATTAAGATAAAGGATGAGCGGCGGCGAGTTTGTTTAGCGCGGGGATTGAAGGATGCGGTGCTAAAAAAAATTAGAGCGAGAGGAAAACCGCTGCTTTATCCGAGCGACGGCGGCACTGCTCCATTTCAGGGCAGCTCTGTCGCACAGAGGGCCACTGCTCCTCTAGCCCACTGTGTTCTCCAGGCTCCGTCGCCTTGTCGGGCACATCACAAATGTCCTGGAGGCGTTGGATAAACAGCCGCCTATTGGCCCGCACCACATTGGTCCGAGCAGGCCATAATAATTTGTCCGTCGGGCCCGTTTGTCCGGCTCCGACCAAATTGCAGGGCTGTTTGCTGTCGCCCTGAGCCTTGCACTAAATCTCCGGGGTCACCTGCACCCCAATCACTCCGGACCCAAACAAGCCTACAAGGGTTGAGGAGTTGGCCCACGCCCCGTCCGGCCGACCCAGCAAAAAACGTAGCCGAAGGATTGTCTTCTGGCTGACAACGCTGGAAAAAAAAACAGACCCTGACAACTGCAAGGGAAATATCGATTTTTATCTGTACACCAACGACTTCCGCGGCATAGACTGATTATTGATTAGGGCCTATTTAATCATTTGCTCATTTTCTAAATATGTAACCTCCTTTATCTATATTCAGCAATTGAGTTGACGTAATTTGAAGAGTTGGATGAGTCGGGCGGAGTGGCCCTGAGCGGCAAACGAGTGCCGACGAGGTCCGCGACGCGCCAAAGGGGAAGCCAAGCCTCCCAGTCAGCGCACGCGTCGCACGTCCGGCAAAGATTTGTCCGTGATTTCATTAACAGCTGGTGCGGCCGAAAACAGGCGGCGGCGGCTGAGGATGGGGCGCTGGCCGGGTTTGCGCAAAGCCCGGCTGCCAACTGCCGTCACGTCCCCACGAATTTGCATATGAATGAAGTGGTTGACAGATGGACTGGGTCTGATGCTTTCGGCAGAGGAACGAAAAGTTGCGCCCGCCACACAATTGCGTCTCCCGCGCTTTTGTGTAGAGGGCCGAGCCACAGGTAGGCGTCATCAGTGACTTCGTTAGCGGACTGCGCCTAATCATTTTTCAAATGGCGAACTGTAATTTGCTGCTTTGAAAGGTTTCTCCATCTATATTAGCAGAAGTTACGGACCTCGTTTCAACATTATTTTTACATTATTTTCATTACGCTAACCCCGCCTCCCCACAAAAAAAAATGCATGGGATAGGGTTAAAGAGGGCATGTGAATCAGTGTTAGAGTAGCCAACACGCCATCCTCTGAAAATTATGTTTTACTTACAGTGGTCCAGTCGCTTGCCTCATTTTCATTGGTGACCCCCATATACAATTTTCCACGATGATTATCCTTTTGATCTTGGTTTTAATTAACTCAAGTCTCTGCGAGCAATGGACTGGACAGGCCAGAGTTGAGACCGTCGTAACTGCAGCAGTCGCCGCACACGTGGGGCGGCTGGTGCGGGCTGGTGCCTGGCGCTAGCCGCGCAGACTATCATGTATAAAGGAACAGCAGAAGCTCCGAGGCGGTTAGGCGGCAAGTGTACGAGCCTCGAGTGGTTTCCTTGATAAAGAAAAACGAAGCGCGCCTGCGGCTCAAAGCAAAGGAAAAATTCAGCACAATTTCCACGGAGAAGGAGGCGCGCTGAATGAGGCCATTCAACAAGGACAGAGCGAAGAAAAACACAAAGAAAACAGGTCAGTTTCTCGACTGAATGTGAGAGGAAGACACATGTTATACAAAACCTCACGATGGCATTTAAAAAAAAAAAAGAACTCTCGAATAGTTCGTAGCTTTTCAAGTTGAATCCCTTGCAAATAAATGCGCCATTTATTTCCCCGCGAGAAGACTCGAAAAAATCCTTGGCAGACGGCACCGTGACTCCCCTTTATTGGGTCTGATTTGTGGGCGAGACACGGATTACCGATGGAGAGCGACAAGGCTCTCCTCCGACATCGCACCAGTGCACCGTGGGCCCGAAGACCGGCGTGAGCCGCAAAAACTTTAGACGCGTTTCAAGTCGCTAAACATAGGACAACCCAACGTGTGACCCCACCTATGGATCCTCGTTCGGAGAGCAATCGATGGGTGGGGTTAAACGTTCGGTTCGAGTCTCATTGAGCGACTGTGGATTTCGAAACCCGTCCGGAATTTTGACCGTCTCCACCGGTTTTCTGGCCCACTGTGCCGGGTGGCGGTGCTGCCGTCCGTCCGTCCGCCTGTCCGCCTGTCCGTCTGTCCGTCCGTCCGTCCGTCCGTCCGTCCGCCTGTCCGTCCGCCCGCGGCCTTCAAGATAAGCCGGGCCAATTATTTGCGTATTCGCCGAAAAGCAAGGGAATGTCGACGGCGCGCGACGGGCGGGCGCACCTCTCTTAATTGCCTGTCCCGGACCTTCTTTTCAGCTATCTGATCAAACGGGGCTTCCTTTTCTCGGGTCGTGATTGGCAGACGGGTGGGTCGGGCTGGGCTGGGCCGGGCTAGCTGGGCCCCGCCGGATGACGGAAGGAACAAAGCTATATTGGCTTCTGCCTCGTTTTATGAGGAAATGTACACTGCTGAGGGGACAAGAAGGCTGGAGGAATACAGAAAAAAAAAGGCCTAAAAGGTCGCGCTGCAGATTACGCGGCTTGCGCCCGCCGACACCCACTGAAGGCAGGTGTGGCCCACTGTGCCCCGCCCGCTGCACCGCCAGGTGCACTGTGAGTGGCGTGCAGTGCGGTTCGCACGGCGGTGCCCGGCGAGGCGCAGAAAGTGAGTTCATTAAACTTTACGAGTAACAAACTTGGAGTAAGTGCGATGAGGGTCGAAGGCGCCTCAGACGCAGAGTGGAGGTGGGGGGGGGGACCTTAAAGTGATGCACTCATCGTCAACGCCTCACCACGCCGGCACTCGCGCCGCACTCGCGAAGCCAATGGCGATTTTGACGGGAAGTAGAAAGGCTAAAGAAGAAGAAGAAGAAGAAGAAGAGGAAGAAGAAGAAGAAGAAGAAGAAGAAGAAGAAGAAGAAGAAGAAGAAGAAGAAGAAGAAGAAGAAGAAGAAGAAGAAGAAGAAGAAGAAGAAGAAGAGTAAACCCTGCAAAACACAATGAGGTCACCGCAGGAAAAAAAGAGGAAAGAAGAAGAAGAACAACGCGTCCTAAACAGTCTCGTTTGGCGCTGGCGAACATGTATTCCAAACAAGTCGTTGTTTTCATGATTCGACGGCGGACTGCGCTGGGGCCGCCGCGCAGACCACGGAAAAGCTCTGGCCTCCCCCGCGCAACCCGACAAAAGTTGCGCAGCTTGTTTGGCCTCGAAACCAAACATTCCAGCAACAAGCGCGCACGCTGTACGGGCCGCTAGCGCGCACTTCTCTCGGGAAGGACGGCGCCCGCGGACCGCGGGATAGGCAACCCGAATCGCTCCACGCACGCGTGCGCGCCGGGACTGCCTACCGCCACGGCGCGCGAGGCCAGCACCGTCTTCTGGCCCACTGTGCCGCGCATCATCGGCACCAGCGTTGCCCCGTAAGTGGGTCGAAATTCCCACGATGGACCAGCAGTGTGTCGGAGGGCTTGCCCAAAGGGTTGCCAACCTCATCCTGCGTGCCAGGCAATATCTGGTCGTCGCTCTCGGTAAGTTGCCCGGCATGCAGGCAGAGGTTGCCAAGTCCTTTGGACGACGCTGCTGGTGCATCGTTCGGCGGGAATGTCGGCCAAGTGACGTGGCAACGCTGCTCGGCACCGCTCGGCTCGCACCGCTGCCGCCGGTCGGCCTGGGAGCCTGGTCCATTCAGCGGCCGGGAGATAGGCACTCACCCGAACACAGATGCGGCCCGGCTGTCCAAGCGCCAGCCCGGCGCGTCGCATCACGGGCTACACGCACCATACACACAAACACACACACACACACACACACACACACACACACACACACACACACACACACACACACACACACACACACACACACACACGCGCGCGCGCGCACACACACACACACACACACACACACACACACACACACACACAACCATACCGAGAACAGGGAGGGGGCACATTGTCCGGTGCGGCCAGGCAAGCACTTCACGGGGCATTGCCCACCGACAGCGGCACCTCCACCTGCAGCGTGTACTCCGTGACCTCTCCGCCGGCCGCCGCCCCCTCCACCCGCAGCCTTGGGCCGACCCCTGCCGCTGCGTTTCTAAATGAGACCGCGCCGCCACGGCCGAGGAGGAGGGGAGAGGGAGGGGGGGAGGCGTCGGGACGAATTCCTCGCGAAATCTGTAGTAGGCGGGAGCAACCCAGAAAACCATCAGGAGGTGGAGGGGGCATTATGGAGCTGCTGCTCTCCTTCATTCGAGTGACTTATAATCCCCACAGTGCCGCTTAGGGGAGCCAGGCCTTTGCGCGGGGCGGGCGCGGGGCCGCGGCCGCCGAGACGAGAATTGCACACGCAGAATGACACCGCCGCCCCACCCCGCCCCGCCCCGCCCCGCCGCGGCTAATGGAGGCGTTCTAGCGCTGCGATAACCCACGAAATATACCTCAAGGCCGACGCGGCGCACGCCGCAATTTCTCGGCAACATCAAATAATTATTTCTTCTTCTTCTTCTTCTTTGTTTTTTAGCGGCGAGGCGACGCGAATCGACGACCAGACGGGCTCACTTCGCCACCGCCGCCACTTTTCATTTTTCCCTCCGCGGCGAGGACGAGGGAGACAGAGAGTGGCGCTGTCGCACAGCGGCGCTCACTCCCACCGCCGCGGCGTGCAGGGGTCAGTGCGCTCTCTCTCTCTCTCTCTCTCTCTCTCTCTCTCTCTCTCTCTCTCTCTCTCTCTCTCTCTCTCTCTCTCTCTCTGTCTCTCGGAAGCCCGCCGTTCGGAAGCAGCGCCTGCTGGCAGCGTGCCGGCCCCTTCCCTGCCTATGATTAGTCTGCTGCCAGTGACGACGGACGGGGTCCCTTTTGGCGGCCGACCGTTCCATCGTTTTGTTGTGCGGCTGTCCACTGGCGTGTTTCCGCTATTCTATCTCGGCGCCACCGGGACAACGCCGCGGTTCGACTCTCCACCCCCTCTTTCACAATTTCCCCTCCCCTCCCCCCCCCTCCCGATTCCCTTTCAGCGCGACCTGGACGCGCGGCCCTACGGAACAGAGAGGCCACCCACAGGGAATTCCTGCCGGTCATTTTATGTCCACCGGCTCCATTGTTGTTGTTATTTCCAGACCATAAAGGGCATTGAGCGGAAGAGTCCGGTGCTCTCACGGACTCCCACCCCCCTCCCCCGCATTCCGCGTGCCACTGGGACGAGCGCGCGGTGACAGCTCGGGACAGTTCATCTGGATGGTGGACGCGGCCGAAAGAAACCCGCGCTGCTGTAGCCTCCCATTTAGCGACTCTGGAGCTCAAAACGCGTCTGGGGTTTTGGCCGCGCCTGCGCCGCCGGTCTTCTGGCCCACTGTGCGTTGGCCGGCTGCTATTGGCGCTGTCGACAAGCCGGTCGGTGGCGTGACGGAACTGCAGTGGCAACTCGCACGCACGCAACGCAACGCAACGCGGCACCGCAAGGCAGGGAATGGCACCGACCACACCCATGCAACTATCGTGCCGCTCGTAAAAACATGGCCGACGCAACAGACGAGAAGGAAGGGGAAAAAAAGGAAACAGACACACACGAAAAGGCGAAGGGAAAAAAAAGGACAGCCTTCCTTTGCAACATTTACTGCACGTCAAATCAATTTCATGGCCGGGCTGTGAATCGCAGGGAGCGCCGGGGGAAAATCTCACGCGTGTGTGAGTGTGTGTGTGTGTGTGTGCATGAGAGAGAGAGAGAGAGAGAGAGAGAGAGAGAGAGAGAGAGAGAGAGAGAGAGAGAGAGAGAGAGAGAGAGAGAGAGAGAGAGAGAGAGAGAGAGAGAGAGAGAGAGGGAAAGGGAACAAGTGCCCGCAGCCCAGAGATTCGATAACTTGATTCCTTGATACGAGTCTTTCGATATCTCGCTATGGTGACTCACGGGCCGGTCGGGTCGCCGCGCCGCTAACGCAGCCGACCCCTTATCGCCCCGAAAGAGTCGGCCGGGGTCGGACAGGGTCGGCCGGGGTCGGACAGGGTCGGCCGGTGTCGCGCCTCGCGGTGTTCGCCACTACAGCCCGATGGGAAAAGGGGATGCAAAGCGATCAGTTCGCCAAGATAACGGTGTGACATGGCGCCACCCGCGCGGCCGAGAGGGGGGGGGGCAGGGCTCGTCTCCAGGGTCACCCGGTCCACCCGGCGGCTTCTTGTCTCTCTTCCTCGACCGCGCGTCCGACCGCCGCCAACGCCAACCCTTCCTCCCGCGGTGACTCGGCCGTCATGAACCGGCGGCGCCCCGCTGAGAGTTCCCTGTGTCCCCGTCCCCGTCGCCCTGTCTCTGTCGCACTCACAAGGCGCCCCGCCGGCCGCAGGGGCGCGAGAGAGACGCAACGCCCGCCTGGGATCGCTCGGCCCTTGTGCGCCGCGGCCGGCCGCAAGCCGCAGGCAGGCAGGGCGACAGGCCGCCGCCTCGGAGACTCGGGGCAGCCCACCGTGAAATTTGACAAATTGGAGCACGGCCTGCTGTACGCGGTGCCGCCGCGGCGGGGGTGCACTGCTCGAGCTCCGGCAGGCCGACCGGACGACGAACAAGTGAGCCGAGAGGAGGTGAGAGTGGCGCCCCTGCCCCGTGTGCAGCACACCATGCACATCGCCAAATTTGGCCTCGTTTCCGCTGTTTTCCTGCGGGGAAAGTCACTGCCAAAGGAGAATCGAAAGGGGCAGCAAAAAAAGGAAGGGGGAGGCTGTTTGGAACACACGAACGCTCATCTTTTATTTCCACCGAATGTTTTCTTTCTGCTCTCTTCTTTGGTTCAACGCTAGCGCTATTTGCATGACTATTCTCTGTATGCTCCGATTTGAAGTTAAAAGCTACATTCGATTCAAGCTATTTTTATTAATTTTTTTCGGCCATGCCTTTGGGCGTGGCCGGAGTCCTTGGCCGCTGGTCCGAGTCGTGCGGCTGCCTCTGGAATTCATGGGACGGCGGGGCGGGCGGAAAATGGATTGATGGATGAGCTCGTCTCGGCCTCGGCCGCCTCGCCGACATCCCGCAAGTGCTCCGGAAACTGTTTGCCGACCCGGCCTCGTCCTCGCCGGCCTCGTCTCGGCCGCGGCTCAGGCACCCACTCCGCGAGCGTCACGACACTCCCTCAAATGGATCGGAATAATTCGGCCGCCGGGTGAGAGGCGTCTGAAGCAGCACACAGTGGGCCAGAAGACCGGCGCAGGCGCTGGCCAAAACTCTAGACGATTTTTGAGATCCAGCCAGGGTCGCTAAACGGGACTCAAACCGCACTTGTGACCCCACCAATGGATTTCTCGTTCGGAGAGCAATCCATTGGTGGGGTCACACGTTCGGTTCGAGCCCCATTTAGCGACTCTTGAGCTCGTAAACCGGTCGGGATTTTGACCGCCTCCACCGGGCTTCTGGCCCACTGTGCGATCCTTCGGAATCGCTCGGCAGCGGCGGCGGCGACCGAGGGGGAGTCAGGAGCGCATCCAAAAGCGACACCGACGAGAAAGCCGTTTCGAGCACGGCCCGGTCCAATAAGCCCTTGAGGGATTCCTGCCTTTGCAGCAGATTGTCTCCGCGTCTGGCGATCAGCGGGAAAGGAAGACACATGCTCGTCTCGCCAGCGAAGCGAGTCCGCACAGTCTCTCTCACGCCACAGTGGGACGCCCCGTGAGTACGAGGGAGAAAGAGCGACGCTTGCGCAAACACGACAGAACAGCAGTCACACACAAAAAAAAAACAAGGTCTCGTCCGGGATTTGAACCCGGGACCTCTCGCACCCGTAGCGAGAATCATGACCCTAGCGAAGCGAGAATCTACCCCATGACGCAGCCTGTTTCCGTCAGGACTAAGGATACAAAAACAAACCAAGTGGGAATCAAAGAACACGATAATCGCGGGGATTTTTCTTGAAATATTAAACGCATCAATCTCTGCTCGAGTCTCCTCCGGCTCCACCGCGAATCCCGTCATTTTCCCGATCACGGCAAACAAAGAACACCCACCACAGTGTGACGGGCCATCCGCAGTCGCGGCACGCACTCGCCACATTCTCGGCTTGAAGGGCCGAGCCTATGCGCCGGCAGACTGAAGAGTCACTTCGTCGCTCTGTCGCACTCGTGGGGCGGCCGCATCCTGTAAGGGGTGCGAGTGAGAGACATGAGCGACGAAACAGTTGTTGTTCAGAGCCAGCCAGGGCCCCAGCAGGCCCGAGGGTGTCATGACGGGTGACAGAAGCAGTAAACAGAGGCTCGTCGCGGGGCGCCTCGACACGCCACGCCACGCCTCGCCGCGCTACGCTACGCCACGCCACGCCACGCCACGCCACGCCACGTCACGCTACGCCACGCCACGCCACGCCACGTCACGCTACGCCACGCGGTGGCGGCCCGGCCTTTACGGCCCATTAAATGATACGCCGGCCAGACTGCAAGACGGTGTCGCGCTCCACGGCGGCGACGGGCCGAGCGGGCAACCGCGGCGCGCACCTCCACCGTCGTTACCGACGGCGTCCTCGCCGCGCTGCAACACGCCCTGCTTCCCCACGACGCCGATCGCTCTGTCTCTCTCGCACTCATTAGGGACGCCTGACGGGCGCGACAGAGACGGAACGACGCCAACGGCTCTCCTTGGAATCCGTCCGCAGCGGCGCATTGATTCTTGGACGCCGCGTTTTTACTGCTCGTCTGTATCATTGTCGTATTCTGGCCCCGCCGCGCCGCCGCTGCTCCTCGGCTCTCTCCCATAAACAGGCCGACCGTAAAATGCCGAAAATGGTCGCGGCCAGATTCGAGCGGCATCGTCCGGCCCCACAGTGCGGCGCTGCCAGCCAACGCGTTGACGCAACGACGCTCCGCAAAAATCGGCGACGCAACCAGAAATGCCAACAAGCATAGGCTAAAACTACCACGCTGCTCCGAAAGGCTTGCCAAACCTCAGGTTGCACGCTTTAACTGGACTCTCGAAAGAGTTGCCTGGTAAGCAGGCTGAGGTTGGCAACCCTTTCCACGCCGGTGCGCCGTTTTGCCTAATTATGTGGCGACACTATGAACAGTTGGTTCAGAGGGACTGGAAGTAAAACAGCAGTGTAACCGTGTACACGGCGACGCCCAGGGCGAGGCGCCAATATTGCATAATTAAATCCTTTGTCAACTGAGAGCGCACTGCTGGTGCACCGGGCAGGCAATCAGAGGATGGGATCCTGTCAAGGGTGACAGTGGGCTGGCTCCGAGCGGTGCGGGGTCGAGAGAGAGAGAGAGAGAGAGAGAGAGAGAGAGGAGAGAGAGAGAGAGAGGAGAGAGAGAGAGAGAGGAGAGAGAAGAGAGAGAGAGAGAGAGAGATAGAGAGAGAGAGAGGAGAGAGAGAGAGAGGAGAGGAGAGAGAGGAGAGAGAGAGAGAGAGAGAGAGAGAGAGAGAGAGAGAGCTGTTGTTTGGAATCGGCCTGCCGGAAAGGGCACACCGTGTGCCGCACACCTCACGCCACAGCCCGCCACAGTGCGCTAACGACTTGCTGCACGGCTTCAATGCAATCCCACCCTCCAGCGTCGTGCCAATGTTGTTGTTAGGCTGGCCGAGAGACGACAACATCAACAAGAACAGCGGACAAAAACAACAAAACAAACAACAGACTGCTCTTATTTGGTCTCGGTTCGTTCGATTGCGAGTGAAGTAGGGCTTCTGGCTCGCGTCCCTGCGGATCAATGCCTACAACAGTGTGTACACCGAAAAACAAGCCATGAAAAAACGCGTAACAAGGGGCTAGTCAGACACACGGCGTAGGGCGTGAAGATTAAGTCCTCTATTTTGTTATCAAGTGACGACAAATGTTTACAGAGCGGCCGGTCTTCTGGCCCACTGTGCCACGCGGCCCCTGCCCTTCACCTTCACCGGCCCTGCGCCGCGTTCCGCTAGGGTCCATGAACCTGACGACCCCACTCGGTACGCCTCAGGTTGCTGCACCGCCGCGGCCCGGACACACGTGGCGAGGTGTGCCCGCCCCGCCCCGCCTTCCCCAAGGGAGTGATCGTTCAGTCCTCGCCGTGAAGGGCGGGCTGAAGTAAGAGCCCTGCAGCCCGACGCTCTTCCTCGCCTGCAATTGGGCCGTGCGCCTACGTGCCTCTCTCTACCTGGTGCGTGCACGTGTGAGTGTGTGTGTGTGTGAGTGTGCTGTTTCAGCTGTCTCGGTCCACACCTGCCGCCGCCCCCATTCGCCCACGTTCGTCCGGACTGGAGAGGACCTTGGAGGAGATGAAATGTTGTGGAAATGTTGTGGAAAGGGGCCGCTGCATCACGCGATGCGCGTCGATGAAAGTTCCAATTTCCCGCGTCGTCTCGAGGAAAACGGCAGCGGCGCTACAACGCATTCCGCGCAAATTAAACGTCGGCGGGCGAGGCGCTGCGCTGCGAGGTGAAACGTTTGTCGCCGACTCGCGCGCGACGGGCCGACGCGGCACCAGACTTGATGATGATGATGCCGGTCTTCTGGCCCACGGTGCGCGTCCCCTCGGGGAGGCTGGACGGCGGCGGCGACGGCCTGCAAGTGCACTCGTCGGCCTCCTCGCGGCGCGCGGCGCGTCGAGTGTCGCCGCCAGATCGAGTTGCACTCCGTGAACGGACTAATTAGCCAGTAACGCGCTGCCTGTACGTGCAACGTGGGGGCGGCCGGGCCGGGCCGGGCCGGCAACCCGACACCGCCAGGGAGGGAGGCCAGGGCGTCGCACCGGCGACGCGGCGACAACAGGGACCGCATCGAGGAGAGAAATGGCGTGTTTGAGGAGGAGGGGTGAGGGGGTAGTCACGGTGCAGGAAGATATTTTTCCGCGGCGGTGGCGGGACGCAGCAGCGAGCTGCATGCGGTGGCGAGCCGCGGCGCCGGGACAGACTTCGTTACAATGCATTGCCTGGCGTCGTTAGCGTCATGGCCGAGGGGTCCACCACTGAGCGCAGGAGAGTACACAGCATTGCTAATTACCAGTGATTACCTACAAAAATTCACAAATAATCTATAATTCTGGTGAGCTAGGAGCAGTTTTAGCCTATTTTCATAAGAATATCCCCCAAAAGCCGATAAAAACAGCGAAAATTTTCAATGTTGGCATGTGATTACCAATGATTACTGGACGAAGTGTACACACGATTACCAGAGTGGTGGACCTCTCGGGCATGGCCGCCTCCTCTGCACCCCTGTGTCACGGCAGGGCGAGTGTGCAAAAATATCCCACAGCCGTGCGGTTTTAATGCCACCTTTTACGACCTTTCATTGGGCATTATTTGCTTTCGAATGGAAATAGATTCATTCGCTAGCACCATTCATGTCAACCCCCACCCCTTCCTTTGTCCGAAGGTCGCGTTTTGTCTGTCGTCCTGCATGGCACAGCTCACTCGTTATTGAACGATTCTCCCCTCGTAACGGGACACGGTCTTGTCCATTTTCGCGTTACACACACAGATACACACAAACACACACGCGCGTGGGACCATCAACACACATTAACAGGGCCTCCCGTACAGACGAAGGTCCCTTAATTGTTCGTACGAACTACCCGCGTCCACACTGTCTCATTGCCAGAGAGGACAACTCACCCCCTCCTTTTCTCTCCTCTTTCGCAACTTCCACTCTTCCCCCCCCTCCTCTCCCCTCTCTCTCTCTCTCTCTCTCTCTCTCTCTCTCTCTCTCTCTCTCTATGTGGAGCAGGGAGGGGGGCTGCCGTCTGGTCTATGATTGCCCAATCACCAGACAACACACAGTCGTCGGACTGGGCACAGCCCACACACGCGCAATCACACACACACACGCACGCCCACAGACAATCACGTCCCGGTGGGCAGGCGCGGCGCACACATCGAAGCAGAAAACTAATTTTCTCGCCGGAACAAAACTCGGCGACGTCGTCGTCGGGACGGTCAGGGCCTCGGCGGGGCGGGGCGGGGTGAGGCGGGGTGAGGCGGGGCGGGGCGGGGCGGCGGGCGGGCCGATCCCCGGGGAGCGTGCCCGCGCCCCTGCAGCCCTTCGCCGAAGGGAAGCCGAAGGGAGGCTTGCTTGCGCCGCTTGTGCCCTTCCGTTCCGCCTTTATTCTTTCACCCCCGACAAATATCAACAATGGGAGTACAAGCCGACCGGGCAAGGGCGAGCCCGGCGAGGCCGGGCGGGCCGTGGGTGCACAGTGGGCCAGACGACCGGCGCAGGCGGCTAAAACTCTTGACGCGTTTCGAGCTCCAGAGTCGCTAAATGGGATTCGAACCGAACGTGTGACCCCGCCAGTGGGTGGCTCTTCGAACGAGGAATTCATTGGTGGGGTCACACGTTCGGTTCGAGTCCCATTTATATCGACTCTGGAGCTCAAAATGCGTCTAGAGTTTTAGTCGGCTGCGCCGCTCTTCTGGCCCACTGTGGGGTGGCCCTCCCCGCTGAGGCCGGCAGAGGCAGAGGGCCCTTCCGGAGTATCAACACGACGGCACGGCAAACAGCAGCAGCCCAACGATTCCGGAGAGTCGCTCCGTCTCTGTCGCACTCACGGGGCGCTCCGTGAGGGTGCGAGAGAGACAGAGCGCGCTTAGTCATGCGGCGGCCGATGCAGGCGGGGTCGGGGCAGCCGGCGGCGGCCCCCGCAGCCCCCAGCCTCGCGGCCAGTACAATGAGCAGCGGCCGGGCCCCAGAGTGCCCCAGAGCCCCCAGGGTGGCTGGCCTTGCCCACGGCCTTGCCCTCACACCGCTCTTTCCAATACGGCCAGAAATAAAAATAAAAATGAATCGGCCTTGAACTTTGATGATGTTAGTCAGGGGGAACGGCCCCACAGGGAATAGCATGTTGGCCCTGAAAATGGGCTGGCGAGAGAGATGACCACGAAAAGGCAGTACGAAAAAGTATCACCAAAAAAAAAATAAGCCGATACAGAAAAGTATCACCAAGAAAGGGTTGGAATTAAACGTATGGCCATAATGCTTCTGGGTACGATACTTCTGGCAGTACTTCTGAGTATCGCCAAACGTTTGATCTGAACTATTAACTGACCAGGGCAACACAGGAACTTGCTTCGGGATCATTTAAGAATGACATTTAGTACACAAGTGAATCAAAATTTTGTCAGATAACCAGTAAAAGTTGTCTGTCCCACACATGGGAAGGTCTAGGCAGTTCCGACTGAAACGCTCCTAAATTAGCCAGTCCGCTTTATTTTTCCTCGGATGCATGTTCAACATGGAAAAAAACAGATGTTCTTACCACAAACAAAGCAGCAGCTTCTATGAATAAATGTGCAGACAAGGATGACATTCAAATAAGAAAGTGTCTTGAGAACTGTGACAATATCACCAGTAGCACAGAGGTTATGGTGTTGATAACTTGTAAGTTTTAAACACTATTCAGTGACTCACGGAAATTTCCTGGTTTTTCGAATGTTTGAAAAATAATCTGCACCAAAACTCAACCCTATCTGAAATAGTCGCTATCCCATAGTAAATTAATTCCAGTCGTTACTACAGCGAACGACACGGCGGCCATTTTGAGGTTTTGTTATTGTTTACGTCCATGGAGTCTGTGACTCCATGTGTCCATAATAAGAAGTAAGAAGGCTACGAGAAAATGGCTACTGTCCGAGTGCGTAGAAGCGTTGCATCAGTAATGTTTCAATGTCCTTTTGTATAAAGCAATGACGTCAATTGCTGACTTCATCAAGCGTGGCCGCATTTTTTTTTTCATCATTCGAACTATTGGGAACCTTCGTGTGACTTAGAATAGTGTTTAAATCTTGTGAATTATCAATACCATAACCTCTTGGTCACCTATTGGTGATATAGTCTCAGTTCTCAAGACACTTATGGTGGAATACTTTATTTTCTTAATACCATGGGAGGAACCATCCACAGAAGATGCTGCTGTGTTTGTGGTAAGTACATCTGATCTTTTGCACACTGAACACGTGCAACTGAGAAAAACCAAAGCGGACTGGCTAAATTAGGAGCGCTTTACTCCAAACTGTTTAGACCCTCCAATGTGTGGGACAGACAACTTTCATTGTTCATCAGACGAAATTTCTATTCATTTTGTGAATTTAATGTCATTCATAATTGATTCTGAAGTAAACTTCTTAATTGCCTCGATCAAAAATCATTGTTCAAAACCCAAATTTGGGCGATACTTTTGAGTATCAACCCTCATTGGCGATACTTTTCTGCATTGCCCTTTTTATTTAATAAATTTTTTTTTTTTTTTTTTTTTTTTTTTTTTTTTGTGGTCATCAGTCTTGCTAGCTTTTTCCGTGAAGCATGTATGCTGGTGAAAATGAAGGGTAGGGGCTGCTTGGTGACGTGCAGGGCGGCGCGGGCGGCACGCTTACCGATGCGAGCAGCGTGCGCCGCCACGCTCTCTCGCCGCTACATTCTTGTTGCCATGTCGCCTTTTTGTTGTGGTGATTGTCGTTGCAAGCAGACGGTGCATTCGACGTGATCTGGTCGCCGATATGAGGCGGGGCGGGGCGGGGCGGGGCGGGGCGGCAGGGTGGTCCGGGACGCCGCGCCGCCGGGCCGCTGGAAGGTGGAAGCGAGGACGATGACGCTCTGCATGGCAATGCCGGGGGCGAATTTCGCGAGAAATGAAAGACTCGGCCAATAGCGAGTCCTTTCTCGAGTCCTTCCCGGCTGTCGCGCGCAGCACGGCACAGCATGGCGCCCAGCATCTAAATGCATGGCGGAATGTCTAGACTAGCCTTCATTTCAAGCGTGTAACGTCTTCAAGCGCAACTTTATGCTTGACTCAAGCACGGAGTCCCGCTTTACTTTTACCGGTGTAGATTCCGCTCCGAGCCGGCAGCGGCGGCGGCAGCTTCAAAGGAGCACCAACCTGGAACAGACAACGGGACGGATTGGTAAATCAGACTCAATACGTCGAACACGGGGCACAGTGGGCCGCACTCCAACGGCTCCAACGGCACGCCTCGTGGGTGCGAGAGAGACAGCGCAGAGGGTGCTCTGTTCGCAATGAGGCAGCCTAAGGCAGCCGGCCGCGTGGACCGGAACGCGGCAAATATAAACCCGGTCGCAAAACGGCAAAACACACCTAAAGCCGCGTGTGCGCCTCGCGACCGGGCCGCCGGATGGGACGGCACTTCGGCCTTCAGCCCTTCGCGCTTCGCGCTTTCGCCCGGCAGCAGCGCGCCATAACCCCGGATTATTTCGCATCGCGCCAGCGAGAGCCGACTGATGCCGAACGGTCGGTCGCTGGCCCGCTCGCACGCAGGGGGCGTCCCGTAGGGGTGCGAGAGAGACAGCGCGACGGAGCACAGCTGCTGTTCGGATTGAGCCTCCGCCGGCCGAGACGCGAGGCGGGGAATGTTCGACATGAATCGGTACCGGCGCTGGCCTGTGCTCCGTCTGTCGCTGCGCTGCCGTATCTCAATCGAGTCCTGCTCATGTTTTCCTCGCGCCGGCCGGGCCGAGGCGGCGCGGGGCGGCGCTATGAATATTTCATCGACGCGGGGGCATAGATAAAGTACGCGCAGCTTGGGGCACTTTAAAGGCTGCGTTTGCCGTCCTGCCGCGTTCGGGTTACCGCGGGGGCCACGGGGCTGTGCGGTGGACGGGGACAGAAGGCGCGCGTACGACTACGACGCGCAGCGACGTGGTTGCTGTCTCTCTCTCACTCACGGGGCGAACCGAAGGGGTGCGAGAGAGAGAGAGAGAGAGAGAGAGAGAGAGAGAGAGAGAGAGAGAGAGAGAGAGAGAGAGAGAGAGAGAGAGAGAGAGAGAGAGAGAGAGAGAGAGAGAGATGGTGGGGGGGTAGTGCCGTGCGGGGGATGAACCTGCCGCCGCGCCGCCGTGAGTGGAGCGCGTCCGCGAGTCGCCGCGCGCCACGCGTCCATCTCAAAGCAAGGAATGAATGACTACGCGAATTGGCGTCGGATTGCCTCCCCTCCTCTTGCTCTCTCTCTCTCTCTCTCTCTCTCTCTCTCTCTCTCTCTCTCTCTCTCTCTCTCTCTTCCTCTCTCTCGCTTTGTTAATCTGTCCGTCTCTCTCTGCGCTCCCCTCCTGTCCCTCCCACCGCTGCACTCCCCTCGCCGCGCGGCAAGAGGCTCGGACAAGTAAACGCGCCGCTGGGGTGTACCATGGGGTGGGGTGGTGGCGGCAGGGGGTGGCGGCGCGCGGTGTGCTGGGGTGGCTGCGGCGGCCGCGGCGACGGGCGAGAGCGACCCAACGGGGCGAGCGTCGGTGAGGGACGTTAAAACAAAAGCGCTATTCGACACGATTCTTCCGACCCGGCCGGCCTCCCGCCAACTCGTTGCCGCCTGCCGGCAGCAGCAGCGCCAAAGGGTTGCAAAAAAATAAATAAATAAAAATTAAAAAAGCAAAATAATCTTTTTTAAAAAAATAGAGTATAATTTGGCGCATTGTTGCTGGAGTCGCCTCGCCGCGGTGCAGACTGTGAAGTGCGGCGTTCGAGGACCCCGACGGCCGCGGCGTCTGCCCTGTCGCCCCGACACGCAATGCCCTTATTTATACCGCGCTGTCCGGAGCAGGCCTACCTAGTGGCAAGGGTACGCGGGCTGTGGCGCGCGGGGCGGGGCGGGGTGAGGGGGGGGTGAGGCGGGGTGGGGTGAGGCGGGGCGGGGCGGGGTGAGGGGGGGGGGGTGAGGCGGGGCGGGGCGGGGTGAGGCGCCTCGGCGGTTTTAGGGTGGCGTCGTCGGACCGGCCCGGCCGACCCTCGGAGTAGTCGAGATGGGGAAGTTCCGAGGGGTGAGTCATGGGGAGCAGTGCGAGCAGACACCACCCTCCACGTACGGGGTGGGTGCAGGAGTTCGCGTCTCGCACGGCCCGCAATTAGAGAGAGAGAGAGAGAGAGAGAGAGAGAGAGAGAGAGAGAGAGATAGAGAGAGAGAGACAGACACGCGGTGACACCCTCCACTCCAGCCTCGCGTCCAGAAAGGGCAAGCCCGGGCAGGCGGCCGGTTCAGAGGCAGCGGAGCTTTGAATCGACGCGTCTCTCGCGGAAACAGCGGCGGACCCTTTTAGTACATTCTTTACTTATTTTGCAGCCAGAAAGGTGATGAAAAATGAAATATCCGTGCGTGGAGTTGAACATCGGTGCCCAGAGAGTGGGGCAACGTCGGCGGTTCCTGTTACCGCGTCCACGGAAAGCGCAATAACAAACAGACAACAAAAAAATATTTCAAAACTAGGAGAAAGACAAATGTGAAACTTTCCGCAGAGGAATTTACCCCATGGGTTCCGTTGATGGTGCACAACTCGTTGGGTAAACTGCAACCACTCCGCGGCACTCCAACGCAACTGGGTCAGCACGCCACACTAGCCACTGTGCCGCCGCCGCCCCGCGCCAAGCCGCGCTGACTACGTTTGACGTTTACTCCGCTTGCTAACATTCTCATAAGCGCGAGGCGGCGGTGGGACTTATCGTATTTCTGGCGCGAGGCGGCTAATCCCGGAGGCGAGGACGCGGCGCGTGGGGACTAGGCCGCACCTTCCATGGCCCCCGGGGGGCGGCGCACAGTGGGCCGGAAGACCGACGCAGGCGGCCGAAACTCCTGGCGTGTTTTGAGCTCCAGAGTCGCTAAACAGGACTGTAACCGAACGTGTGACCCCCACCAATGGATTCCTCCTTTGGAGAGCAATCCATTGGTGGGGTCATACGTTTGTTTCGAGTCCTGTTCAACGAATCTGAAGCTCAAAACGCGTCTGGAGTTTCGGCCGCCTGCGCCGGTCTTCTACCCCACTGTGCAACGGGGAGCGGTGGGGCGGGGAGGGGGAGGAAACCCGAGCCAAAATGAGCTCCATGCCGGGACAAATCCTTCTGGGGAGCCGAAATGAAATCAGTATTGAGCCGAGGTGCGAGCGTAGATGATGTTCCAATTCATGTGATATGCTACAAAAGGTGCGCCAAAAAAGAATGTGTTTAAAAGTCTACCGAGTGAGCTGGCGTAAATTTTACACGCATTTGTTTTTTTTTTGTTTGTTTTTTTTTTAAAAAAAAAAAAAAGTTCATGAACCACATGCTAAAGGACGCTGCACCGGATATGGCAGTAGAGACTAGATCGTCTCTAGACGACTTTGGTCTTGCCCCGGACAAACTTCAACGAGGGCCGAGGGGAAAAAAATTGAACCGCAATATAATGGAGGCCCTGGTCCGAGCCTCATGGGAGTCGGAGATGGCCGAAGCCACGACGTCGGCGTTTATCACGATGCTGATTGCGATTGCAACGAGCCCCCACCACCCCGTCCCCCGGGCACGCGCTGGAGATAAAATCGGCGATGGGGCCCAGCGTACCATCCGAAGCAGCCAGCGCCCCACCGCGGCCGCGCACGGAGGACGACAGGGTCAACAGCCAAGGTCAACCGGTCAGCGCGCCACCCTCCCTCCGAGGCCCCCAATCACGATGGGGCCACGCATCGAGCCGCACAGCGCGCGCGCTGGGGCGCACAGTGGGCAGGTACACGGTGAGCCTTAGCAGGTGAAGAAGGTCACGAGAGGAGTCAAGTCATGATGAGGTCAAGGGAAGACACGAAAGTCATAGCGAGGGAAAATTACTGTGAATTTACAAATTAAATAAATTTCAGCTGAATTTCGATTTATTTCGGGCAAAAACTACTGCATTTTGAGAAGAGTTTTGATGAATTTTAATCAATTTTAGTGAATTTCAAATGTTTTGTGAATTTATTGGTGTACAAATTTGGCCGGAGTGATTTCCCCTTCGGTCATTGGTAGCATGATCAGGGGAGGGGATTTTTATAAAGTCGCGTCCCCGGTCCGGCGAAGGCCGCCGCGGCTTTCCAATGGCGTATCTCTTCGTTGTATTTATTTTACATTTCACAGGGGAGGTGGCACTGGTGGCGGCGGGACGGAGGCAGAGGGGGGAGGGGGGGGGAACCAGACGCGGAGACAGCGCGTGTTGCGCTCGCATCATCTGCCCTTATCATGCGTGCGGCCCCGCCGCCCCGACGGCACCCCGCGGGGCGGGGGAGGGGGAGTGAAAGTGATGGAGCGATGGCGGCGTGGATGCAACACATCTGTCACTGGGGGCAGCACTAACAGGCATCCCCGAGAGCGGCGCTCTTTCCGTGGCCGCCACATCGAGGCCTTCGTCCCGGTGGTATGAATCACCTGACGCGCGGTGTTGCTTGGTGGGCCAGACGACCGGTAGAGGCGCTCCAGAGTCGCTAAATGGGACTCGAACCGAACGTGTGGCCCCACCAATGGATTGCTCTCCGAACGAGGAATCCATTGGTGGGGTCACGTTCGGTTCGAGTCCTGTTCAGTGCCCGCTCTGGTGTTGCCCACGCCTCCTGGTTCCATGGAGCGAGCACCCGAGCTGCGCGCGGCCGCCAAAGCCAGCAGGCTTGTCATGGGCAGCGCCCGGACCGCGGTCACCCAGGCCGTCGCCCAGCAGACTGCTTCCGAGAGTCGATTCGGTCGCTCTGTCTCTCTCACACTCATTGGGCGTCCCATATGGGTGCGACAGGGAGGCCACAGGCAACGCCGATGCGGTCCAGACCGTCCAGACGGTTCAATGGACCGTGGCGGCGGGCGTGTGGTCAACGCAGGGGTCACCTTCCCCCCCCCCCCTGCCGCCCCTGCCCCCCTGCCGCCGGCATGCCAAATTCGAAGCACGCCCCGCTGCCCCGCCAGCCCCGGCCCATCTGACCCGCCAAAGGTGGACGTTCAAACTCAACCTCCGGACTGGCCGGCGGCGGACGGACCCACAAAAATAAATTTAAATGAAAAAGGGGCGTCCCCTGAAGCACGGCCTGTTAGGTTGGTTCCGAACAATTCGCTCTATCTCTCTTGCACCCTTCCGGGCTGCCCCGTGAGTGCGAGAGAGAGAGAAAGACAGGCGGCCTGCCCGGCTCCGCGGGGGCCTACAGCGGCCTTTCGGGGGTACTGAGCGTGACGCCATTTGTGCACGGGAGCACAGTGCGATGAACACCCCCCCCCCCCCGCAGAGCCGCCCGCAGCCCTTTGAACTGACAGCATCGATAGGGAAAGGGAGGGACAGCGATGGCGGACATAATACTAGGCGTGTCGCGCCGGAGAGTTACAAGTACCGACGGTTGAAACAGAGGGAATTGTTGCGACTCGGCGAAAAGTCAGCGCGAGGACACAGCAGGACTCGCATACCGAATAAGGGTTGAAACCTTGCAAAGCCCCGGCGGAAACGGACATTTTTAGCAGGTGACACCTTTACTCTTAAAACATACCTAAAACTACAAGACACATGAAGGTGTCAGCTGGCTTTTTCATCCCGGATTCGTATACTCAGCTACACGCGGCGCGCAAAACGAATACTTCCCACGTGGTTCTCGCGCCGTCCTCCAAATCGACAGCGAGGACGTGGTTGGACGGCGTGCACGTGCCGTGCCTGCGTGGCCGCCGAGGCACAGTGGGCCGGCGGCGGGTGGACGGCGCTGATAGCGGTGCAGCCACGTGAGGGACAGGCGGCCTCGGACGGGGCAGCCCATGGCAGCGCCCCATGGCAGAGCCGCTAGCGCCGCCGGCGTCCGTCCAGATTAGGGCCCTCTGTTCACGGCCGGCCGGCCTGGCCGGGTCTGGACGGGTTGCACCAATCCCCCCCAGGGATGATCCCAGCGTCCCGCACTTCCTTTGGCCCTCGCCGCCGGCTCGATCGGGGAGCCGCCAGGACCCGCTAGGACCGCCGACGCGGCACAGTGGGCCAGAGGACCGTTGTGGCGGCCAAAATTCTCGACGCGTTTTGAGCTGCAGAGTCGCTAAATGGACCTCGAATCGAACGTGTGACCCCCACCAATAGATTCCTCGTTCGGAGAGCAATCGATTGGTGGGGTTACACGTTCGATTCGAGTCCCATTTAGCGACTCTGGAGCTCAAAACGCGTCTGGATTTTTTGCCGCCTCAACGGTCTTCTGGCCCACGGCGGAGCGCGAAGTGGGAAGTTGCACGGGGATTTCGGTAAAGATTTTGATGGCCTTGACGGTCCGCACAAGGAGCTTTGTGCCGCCTGGACGGTTCGCAGCAGCTGCACTAATGTCTTCGCTAAATGTGGATGGGGGGGGGGAAGTCTTATCACCGCCTTATCAATGCTCCTGTCTTTCCGATTTCGCCAAGACTTGGCGAGGATTTCGCCACTGCGAACCGTCACTCCAGCCTTATCCGGGAGGCAATCTGGCCGCGCGACACAACATGGTGTGCTGCGCTCCTCGTCCGTTCGTTCGCGTCTGCGAGGCGCTCGCGAGTGTGACGTGCTGAGAGAGAGAGAGAGAGAGAGAGAGAGAGAGAGAGAGAGAGAGAGAGAGAGAGAGAGAGAGAGAGAGAGAGAGAGAGAGAGAGAGAGAGAGAGCCGCAGCAACCCTGTTCGGCCTGCTCGTCAAAGGAAAGAAGGGCAGCGCGGATGCGCCGGCCGCGGCGGGGGGCAGAAAGAGCTGTACGATTGTAGGGGGCGTGAGGGAGGCGAGGGGGGGGGGGAGGCATTGCATGGCCCCGCCGTGCCGTTTCCTGCCGCCTCACAAAGGGAATGGCCCCACGGACCGGGTACGGGGCAGAGAGCGAGCACAGTGGGCCGGGTCGACAAGCAAATGCAAGGCCAGGGCAGTCCTGCTGGGCTGCGACGCCGCCAGGTCTGTAACTCCAGTCCTGGCACGAGGCCCGTCGCCTTGTAGGTGACGTCACCCTGGCAGACTGTCACCGCCCTGGGACAAGGACCTCGCAAAGTCTCCATTCTCATTAGAGAGACAGGGGGGAGGCGGGGGCTACGACAAAAACGACTCGCTGGTCCGCATATTACGTGACGCGGCAGGCGTAGGATAAGGACAACCACATTTAAAATTAAAATTGTTGTAACTTTATGACAGATGGTGGATGATATTTTCATCTTTTTGAAAACGATGACAATTTCGTCACAAATTGATGATGTGTTCGTCAAAGCTCTTTAATTATTGCATGGGCGTGACAGCAATGTCATCGAACTAATTTGATGCCATTCTTGTGAGGAAAATTCGGGAAAATAAGCCTTGAAATTGTCATCGACTGACAACCAAAATGTTGAGAGTGCAGTGGCGGTCCGATACTTCCTGCTTTGTCTGCAGTCCGCTCCGCAGCAATGGGATTTCGGGACGGAGGCGGCCGGCCTAGCCTAGCGCCGCAGGAAGGAAAGAAGGACCCGAAAGAAAAAAAATGGTGGTAATCCAATCGCTGCAATCAGAGGCCGAGGGCAGGCCCCCGCGCGACTCACCCCGGCAGCGACATTTCCATGCCACCCACACTGCCAACCACACACTCAATGTTTACGTGGTTCAGCCCAAGGGGAAATAACTGGTCGGTGTACAAATTTAATGAATTTCAGTTGAGTCTCGATGAATTTTGGGCTACATCTACTGAATTTTTAAAGAGATGTCGACAAATTTTAATGAATTTCAGTGAATTATATTGTTTGTTTTTTTTTGTGAATTTTGGTGTGCAAATTTGGGTGGAGTGATTGATTTCCCCTTGGTGCATCCCTTCACATTAAGAGTGTAGTCGTGAAGACGACGCTTCCCTTCCGTCCCATCCGATTAACACGGCCGACGCACCGCTCGGCGGACGGAACAAAGCGTCCCGCACAATGTGCATCCAATCGGCCGATCTCCGCTCGGCGCGGGGTCATTCCGAGAGGGCGCTCTGTCTCTCTCGCACTCGTGGGGCGTTCCGTGGGGGTGCGAGAGAGACAGAGCGACACGAGCTCGGCCGGAAGGCGGCGCCGTGGTCCGTAATGGGCCACGCATTTTTCAGGCGAGACCCGCCGCCGCCGGAACGCGAATAAAAAGGGCAAAAAGCACACAAAGCCTTTGTCCGTGTGCGTGGGGTGTTGTGTCCGGCCCACTTGCATCGGCCGCCGCCGCGTCTTTCCAAACTCATTGGGCCCGCGCCGCCCGGAGCGTATTCCCCGGAAAGGTCCCTTTCCCTCTGCTTCCGGCGTCGTGCCGCCAGCCAGGGCCGCCAGCCAGGGCCGCCAGCCCGCCGCCAGCCAGCCAGCACGCCTTGAAGCGACGGGCGCGGCGGGCGGCGCTGCATCCTGAAGCCACCCACGCTCGCGCCGCTCGCGCCCTCCCCGAATATGAAGGTGCCGGCCTATTCCGCCATGAATCTCACGGCTTCCCCTCGGCGGAGCGGTTCCGAACGACGCTCTGTCTCTCTCGCACCCGGACGGCACGCCCTTCGAGTGCGAGATAGGGACGCACAGTGGACCAGAAGACGGACCGGTGGAGGCGGTCAAAACCCCCGGACGCGTTTTGATCTCCAGAGTCGCTAAATGGGACTCGAACCGAACGTGTGGCCCCGCCAATGGATTGCTCTCCGAACGAAGAATCCGCCGTTACTGGAGCACGGCGAGGCAACCCCTCTCCTTTCCAGAGCGCGCACCGCGGAGCGCTCGCAGACATGAAAAAACCGCTTCCTTCCTCGGAGTCGGGCATTTATTGGCACTTCATTAATTTTTTTTTCTCGTTGAAAAAGAAGGCGACTTTTTAGCAGTTGGGTCGGAATTTGTCGAGAGGAGTTCCCCTCCTCGGCAATAAGTCTCGTTTACCTCGCCGCGCTCCGGCGTGATCAGCCGCGAGGTTCCGAACAGGGCTGTCTCGTCGCTCTGTCTCACTCACGGGGCGTCCCGTGGGGGTGCGAGAGAGACAGAGCGACGGAACGACTCTTGGGAATCCGTCCGCGGGGCGGCCTAATGCCGCCGAGGCAGGCCGGATAAAAAGCCTCAAGGCTGAATTGCGGCCACTAATCACAAAGAACCGCCCTTGCAGTCCGCCAGTGCGCCACCCTCCGTCCCGATGCCTTCTGAAAGCCGCGCTCTCTCGCCCGCAGCAGTGCCTTCGTCGCGCCGTCTCTCTCGCACAGCCCCGGCACCGCCCGGCACGCCCCACGAGTGCGAGGGAGACGGCGCGACGCCGCCGCTCCGGGCCCCGCCGGCAAGTTGGCAGTAATTGACAGCAGCGGTAGGCGGCGGCGGCATTTAAGACGGTGTAAAACGAATTATAATAAAAAGTCACTCTTCTTGCGCCGTTCCGACTCGCCCTCCCGCCGCTGCCATCACTCGGCGACTAAGCAGTGCACTCTCGGAGCGGGATTAAATGGGGGGGGGGGGGGGAAAGCGCGTGCGCAGCGCAGGGCTTCCCCTTCGTCTAGATTGCTTCACGCACCTGCCTGATCGGGACCGAGATGAGGTGTCCTCGAAAGTATAAAAACGCATCGCTTGTTGTTGTTGATTTTGTTATTGCTGTTACCAACGAGAGGAAGATAAAACGAGTGGCGCATAAACGAAGACATACATCCGTGTTTCTGTTCGCTATTGCAGGGCGAACCGGCTCTGCCCAGGTTCTTTATGATCCCAGAAGCAGCGGACCTATATTGTCCATCCCTCCCTTCCTTCCCCCCGCATCTCTCTCTCTCTCTCTCTCTCTCTCTCTCTCTCTCTCTCTCTCTCTCTCTCTCTCTCTCTCTCTCTCTCTCTCTCCCCCTGCTCCCACTTCTCACCTTGAACACCAAACTCTAACTGCGGACCAAACCGCTTCCGCATGTACCACCCCCACCCTTCCACCACACCAACCCCCGCCGCTCCGTCGCTTTTCTCCGGAGTTCCAGAACTCTACAAAATTTTGCGAATTTCATAGACCGATGTCTCACAACACAAAGCCAGCGATAGGAAGAGCGCAGTCATGTTTTTTTTTCTTTCTTTTTTTGTTTGCGCCGAGGGATTATTTAATGTTTTATGTGGGCCTTTTCCGGGTATTGTTTGGCGTTGTCTGTCAAGCGGCAGCAGCGAACGGGGTCACGGTAAATGCACGCGGCCCTGGCGGGACGGTCTTCGGACAGGGCCGCCCGACCCCCAATCGCCCTCCCTCAGTGATCGCGGCGCCGGACGGCCATCTCTCCAACTTGCCAACTCAAATTGAGTCGCCCTGCAGCAGCCAGGCCCTCGGCCAGGCGGCGCCGGACGCAACAGGACAACTTCGAAAGGAAAAAAAATAAATTAAAAACAGATGAATGCAGGATATTGCGAAGGGCATGCCGATGGAAGCAGCCACTTATAAGGCTCTCACTGCAAAAAAAATATTATTAAAAAAAGGGCGGTTAAGCCAAATCGAATAAAACTATAATAGTATAAGTTCTATCGACAAAATTATTTATGCGGTACGTTCTCCGTGAAAATCCAAACGTGGGACAGTTTTCGCACCAACGGTGATACATTTGTGCACGACTTGTTTTTCGGCAATACTTTTTTTTTTCGTATCGCCGAAAATTGGCGAGAGGTCTCACCCTTTGAGTGCCCTGGCGGGCGAGGCTGAGTCTAGCGATGACGGCTGCCTGGAGCTCTGTCGCCCTTTCCATCCACTATTTCCTTGCCAGAAACGCGCACCTTGTTATGCCGTCGCGCTGGCAAGGCGGAGAAAGAAAAAAAAAGGAAAAAAAAGGTGGGGAGGCGGGAGTGGTTCCGCGTCCTTACGAAACCGAAGACGAGCACAATACATTCGCCTTCGGCTTCGCAGGCGCACTTGACTCGTGATTTTCCAGGGGAAACGAACGAGACACGCGAAACACAAAACGGATGGGCACTCGCCTCGCATAGTCGCGTGGATTCAAGTGATACTCTGCACGAGTAGTACCTCGACATGCCGACACATTTAGTTTCCCCCTTTTTTCCCCCACTCCCTGTCGGGAAGCAGACAGAGTCAAGGCCCGGTTCCAAATCTACACGCGATATGCTAAGACCTGATAGGGTTCCGTTCTTGCAATGCCGTGCTATCGTGTTCGCGGCAGGGGGGACGGGAGGGGGGGGAACCGACGGGGTGCGCGCCCCTTCTCTTCCGGTGTGAGCCATCGCGCCCGTATCAAATGTCTCACTTCACCTTTTTGCCGCCCATCCCACCCGTCCCACTTCAATATGACTCGCCGAAAAAAAAGTCTTTCCGCGGTTTTGAGTCCCCCGATTTCTCACTCAAACACAGTAAGGGGCCTCGCGTTGAGCCCCGCTGCGCGTCGCCGCGCCAATTTCTCACTTTTTGATGGATTCGCTACAGGCGGGCCGGCGGACCGACCGGCCGTTCGTTCCTCGACCTTCTTCTCCGCCGCCGCCCACTACCAAGTGCAGGCCGCGATTTATAGACATCACTTTCTGGAAGGCAGGGCCTTGGGCAGGGCGGCCGTGGGTGGGAAAAAAAACTGACTTTATCGTCCGAGTGAAATGGAACTATCCGACTGTCCATAAAGTGCCGTTCATGGCCTGCATTCCAATATGCGCGCGCCGGCAACAGCGCGGCTGACCGATACAGCACAGTGGGCCAAGGCGGTCAAAATCCCCCTCCAGGGACGGCTCGGGCTGCCTTGCCTCGCCGGACACTGCACTGCTCGACCACTTGAGGAAGCGCATCGAGGACAGGGATGGCAGTTGGAAAATAGGCTGCACTTGGAAAAAAAAACGCGCGGAATGGAATGGGCCACTTTGCCCTGTTCGTCGTCAGGCCGCCGAGGACCAAGCGGCCAATTTACGACAACAATTCAAGCGCACTCCAGTTTAACGCAGTGCACACACACACACACACACACACACACCTCTTACGACTCAGACTCAATCGTTGCCACGGCAATGCCGCCGCAAAGCCAGCGACTTTCTTCCTTCCCCCGCGCGCGGTCGGTCATAACTTGCAAGTACTTTCGCTCCCCCACAGCATAGTGCAGTCCGGCGGGGCGGGGCGGCGAGTCAGTCCCATTGCGCTGTAAACTCGCAGGCCGCCCCGCCCCGGCACGCCCCACCCCGCCCCAGCCCGCCCCGGCACACGCCCCACCCCGCACAGTGGGCCGAAGCCCCTCCGTGCGCGGCGGATGACGCCAATACAGGCGGAACAATATCATGTGGGGGCGTCGCGTCCCTGCAGTCCCTGCGAGGGGCGCGTCCAGCCGGACTCAGCACTTTGAGCGCGCTGCCCGCCGTGTCCACTACTGGCGGTGCACAGTGGGCCGGAAGACCAGCGTGGACGCGGTTCCGGACGTTCGGTTCGAGTCCTGTTTAGCGACTCTGGCGTTGTGGCCGCCGGTCGTCTGGCCCACTGTGCGTGTGAGTGCGAGCGAGACGGAGCCAGGTCAGAGCGCCACTATTCGGAGGCAGTCCCGACCGCCCCAGCCAGGGCGCGTAATGTATACGGAGCCGGAACGCAAACGGCCGAGCGCTGCGAATATTTCCGATTGGCGGGCCGCCGATTAGATTCGCGAATAATATCCGCAGTGTCGGCCCCGCGGGATGCTTGGAGGGCTCCTTCCGCACCTGGACGACCACCCGCACGCTTATCTCCAGCAAGCCGCAAGCATTGGCAGCCAGCCCCCCGGCCCACTGTGCCCCGCCCCGCCCAGAGATGTCGCGCCCAGGGACTACACGCCTCGACAAAGTTTTAAAAAAAAAGTTTCGGCGCGGGCTTTCGCAGCGGCTTTGCCATTCTTGTCCCCGCCGCTGCTCGCGGCGGCACTGCGTCTTGCGCGGGGCCGCGCCGAAGCCCCTCCCGGCCCGTCCGCCCCACCTGCGCCCGTCCGGTGAGACCGGCTGGGACCCGGCCGCGAGCCGCCCGCCGGCCCTCCCATAGCAGTGTGCATGACAGGGCATGACGATGACGCACTGCACCGCAGCAGACATGATTCAGCGCGGCACTTCACACTCCATGGCCGACAACATGAAAAAAAAAATACACCTTAAAGGAGGCTTCGTTTTAAAATTCTACTGTTATGCTCTCTCTCTCTCTCTCTCTCTCTCTCTCTCTCTCTCTCTCTCTCTCTCTCTCTCTCTCTCTCTCTCCTAACGGCAAGGAAACTTTTCTGCGCGCGGGTACGGGGCGCAGTATTAAAGAACGGAGTGTTTCTCTGCTGGTTTGGAAAACATGCCTTGTTGCCTGACGTGCACGGAGCGGTCAGCGCGGAACACAACTGGCTGTCTCACGCACGCACGCACGCGCACATGTGCGCTCTCACACGCGGACAGAGAGAGAGAGAGAGAGAGAGAGAGAGAGAGAGAGAGAGAGAGAGAGAGAGAGAGAGAGAGAGAGAGAGAGAGAGAGAGCCACGCCCAGCGGCGCGTCCTCGAGCCCCCCGCGGCGCGAATCCGCGGTAGACATGCACCACAATACACCCTTTCCGCCCGTCAGGCCTTCAACGTAATTAATTTGTCGGAGGGAAAGAATCTCGCCGGCAGCATATGCGAGTCGCGCACGCGTCAAGAAGAGCGGGGCGAGGCGGGGCGAGGCGGGGCGGGGCGGGGTTGTGAGTGGCCGTAGAACTGACGAGCGGCGCGCTCTCAAAATAAAGTACAAAGGGTGCCCTTCAGCCCCGCGGAGGCAAGGGCCGATGGTTCACCGCCCAGCTCGGCGGCACATGTCTCGCTTGACAAGTACAAAAAATTCGAGATGTCAGGGAAGCGGGTTCGAATCCCGTACTGAGGCCCTTTTCGTTGTTAAGTTCTTTTACCCCATCGATAGAGGGGGAAGCAAAAGTTAAAACAAACCCGTTAACGCCGCGCCACATGGCCGATCTGGGTTCGAGTACCCGGTTGCTACCCCTCGTTTTGGCGCCAAAGCTCCGACTGCGCACGTGACAGGGGGGGAGGGCCCAGCCCCGTAGCGCCCGACTGCCAGGACAGCCGAACCGCAAAGTTGCTTCATTTAATATTTTTATATAACACTCGACCTTTTTTTTCCGCCGTCCTCGCGAGCCCTATCCCTTCCCCGGGGCATTTACTTCAACGGAGAACGTTCGTTATGCGTCGAGCTGAGGCGAGTCGAGCGGCGTGCCGTTACCGGGTAATTGTCACTTTTAACGGGGACCGCCCCGCCCCGCCCCGCCCCGCGTGCTTGGGGCCTAAGTGCAGCGGCAAAAAAAGAAAGCGCAGGGGGCGACGAGATCCACGACCCTCTGCAGGCGCGGCCCCGGCCAACCTCGCACGCTGTAATATGAAAGGAAAAATGCTAATGGAAAGTTATGATGTTCTCGTGCTGATTACATTCGCAGAGAGAGAGAGAGAGAGAGAGAGAGAGAGAGAGAGAGAGAGAGAGAGAGAGAGAGAGAGAGAGAGAGAGAGAGAGAGAGAGAGAGAGAGAGAGAGAGCGAGAGAGCGAGAGAGAGAGAGAGAGAGAGCGAGAGCGAGAGAGAGAGAGAGAGAGAGAGAGAGAGAGAGAGAGAGAGAGAGAGAGAGAGGAGGGAGGAAGGTGCGACAAGCGAGGGCCCCGCCCCACGCCGACGAGCCCCTTCACGCCCACCGCCGCGCCATGCAGTCCCGGCCCGGTGCTCTCTCGCTCGCTACATTTCCATAATCTTCAGTTTGTTGGGTCGCAAGCGTGGCGCGGCGGGGCGCGGCGGCGGCGCGGGGGTGGGCAGGGGGTGGACCGGTCTGCACGGCCGAGGGCTCCCCGTCCGTCCCTGGACGTCATTTGCTTGCTAGGGCTGGCTGCCTGCTCGCCTGCCTGCCGGGCTGCCGCACAGTGGGTCAGAAGACCGTTGAGTTGGCCAAAATCCTGGACGCGTTTTGAGCTCCAGAGTCGCTAAATGGGACTCGCATCGAACGTGTGACCCTACCTATGGATTGCTCTTCAAACGAGCAATCCATTGGTGGGGTCACGCGTTCGATTCGAGTCCCATTTAGCGACTCTGGAGCTCAAAACACGTCTCGAATTTTGACCGCCTCAACGGTCTTCTGGCCCACTGTGCGCCGGCCCGAGGCGGTGGCAAACCAGCGGGAAGCACCGCGACGTCGCCGCGCCGCCGGTCCGCTATTCACGCAGATTCTCACGGAGCCTGGCCGCCCCCCCCCCCCGCCAACCTCTTCCCGCCCCTGTCGAGCCGCGCGGCGGCGTAAGGAGACATCGCCGAGTAAAATGCCCGGCAGGCATGGCCCAGCCGGGCGGTAATGACGGCGGTTGCTACGCACCGGCTCGGGTTCGATTCCCGCCGCCGCCTAGTCTGGGCCCGCTACATCTTCGTATTTACAGGCGAGCAGCCGCAGAGCGGAGAAACCAGACACTATAAAGAAGGCCGCGCGCGTCGCCTCGCCAGTGGAGGCGCGAGGCGCCTGGCAGGACAGCGGCGGCCCGACCGCAGCGCTCCGCTGTTCGGCGGGACAGCATCGCCGCGTGGTTGGGCGCCAGCTCGGGCGGGCCGCCTGCAGTGCGCAGTGGGCCACACGGAAAAAAAGAATTTGTTGTACCAACGAATATGTATGTTGATTTTGGGACAGCAAAGAAAAATTTGTGAGGTTTACTATGAATTTGTTGTCAAAACGAACACTTTGCTCTCACAACGAAGAACATCGTCAGAGGGACTAAATATCATCAAAATAAAAAGTATTCAAATGTTTGTACACCTTACGAATTATTTGTTGTGAGGGCAAAGTTTTCGTTCTGACAACAAATTAATAGTACACCCAACAACTTTTTCTTTGCTATCCCAAAACCCACATACATATTCGTTGGTACAACAAATTCTCTTTTTCCGTGCAGCGCAGGCGGCCCAAACTCCAGACGCGTTTTGAGCTGCAGAGTCGCTAAACAGGACCGGTGTTCCGGTCCACTGTGCTGGTTACTAGTGCGCCGTGGCAGCCGTCCGCTGCGCCTCGTCATCAACGAGTCCCACGCGGTGGCGGAGCACGACGACGGACGCGGCAGTCGCAACTTGCGGCCCCCTCGGCCGCTACATTTGCCTGGCATCATTTCGATGTCGTTGCCGCCGCGTTTGTTGTTGATTCTGCGTATCGGGTTTGTGTTGTTGTTGTTGCTGAATATGAAACCCTCATGACAGAATAATGTGGCGCGCCTATCGCGTCCGGCCGGCGGCAGGGCGTGGGCGCGCGCGGAGATCGAACCAAAGGGCGGCGCCAACGAGAGAGAGAGAGAGAGAGAGAGAGAGAGAGAGAGAGAGAGAGAGAGAGAGAGAGAGAGAGAGAGGTGGGGGGGGGGGGATAACGACGTGCAGCCCGCGTGGAGCGAGGACGGGCCGGGCACGCCGCAACGGTCTCGCGCCGAACCGCCATCCAAACTCGGGGAATGACGCCGAGTGCAATCTCACGGAAATCCACCGCCGCCTCGCTGTCCCTCAGAGAAAACGGCGGCGGAGATGAGGTGCAACTTGACGGCAGCCACAACAACACCAATGCCGCACCGCTCTTCGCCCCACTCCACGCCGCGCGCCGCGCCCCCCTGGTGCCTCCGGCCGGTGTGGCGCCGCGCGCCGCGAGAAAATGAAGGCAGAAAATTAATTACAAAGTCAAAATGGAAATAACAAATTGCGTCATTTCGTGCACGGGCAGAGCGCAGGCATGGAATCGCCGTCGGTGGCATTACCCATTCGGGCGCTCGGCTTGTTCTTTTCGTTGCACTGCCCGGCTGGGGTTGGCGGCCCCGCCTGCAGGCCTGCACCGCCCGGCACGGCCGGCACGCCACACCAATTAATAGGATAATGACGGAGTCGCTGGGTCTAATGTTGGCAGCAATGCAAACCGCGCGACCCACCCCGCCCCACCCCACCCCGCCCCAACTCGCCAATCACGGGCCGCTTGACCGTCGTCGATCACGACGACATGCAAAGAGAGAGCCATGACCGTGGTGCTCCAAACCGACACAGCCCGTCGACCCCCCCCCCTTTTCCCGTTCCTTTTTCTATTAAGGGGGACCCGATCAGGGTAGCAGCAGATTGGGCGATCGTGTGTGTGTGTGTGTGTGTGTGTGTGTGTGTGTGTGTGTGTGTGTGTGTGTGTGTGTGTGTGTGTGTGTGTGTGTGACAGAGAGAGAAAGAGAAATGAGGGGTCATTGCTTCGCTTTCAATTACTGCCCCCATCGGCCATCCATCGGCGACGCCATGCCGCGACGTCAGTCCACGTGTTGGGGTAGGTACACTGTGTGAACATGTTCGCGCGCGCACACGCCGACCGTTGACGACAGTTGAAGTTTTTTTTTTTTAGGCCCTTTGTGACTGTTTGCAAGGTTAAAAGTTGAAACTGAATCACCTGGCGTGTGTTCCTGTTTTCAAGAAAACGCGTCCGGCACGGCGGTAGGCGCCTCCCCCGCGGTTCCACGCACACGCACCGCACCCCCGTGTGTCGCCGTAATGGTGTCCGAGGGGTGGCGGGGCGGGGCGGGGCGGGGCGGGGCGCTGTTGATGGCGGTTGTTCCTCCGCCACTCCGTCATTAGCCGCTGCGTCAACTAATGCACTTTGACACGGAACTCCTTTCAGGCCTTCTGGTGGCGGGGCGGCGCACAGTGGGCCAGAAGACCGGCGTAGGCGGTCCAAACTCTACACGCGTTTTGAGCTCCGGAGCAGCTAAACAGGACTCGAACCGAACGTGTGAACCCACCAATGGGCGGCTCTCGTTCGGGTCTCATGCAGCGACTCTGGAGCTCAAAACCCGTTCAGGATTTTGACCGCCTCGAAACGGTCCTCCGGCCCACTGTGCGGGGCCGCGCCACAGCATCGCAGCATTACCCGCCGCGACCCTTCGTTACGTAATTAGGGTCGGCCGGAAAAGGGTCCAGGAAGACTGACCCGGAAACCGGATGTGATGCAGCCGTCCTCAATGGGGATGCAGGCCAGCTCGCGCCAAGCGCAGCTCCAAGGTGTAGGGAGGCCAAGGGCACAAAAAGTGGGTCGCGCACCACGCTGCAAAGGTCCCCCGGACGCGGGGGAGAGAGAGAGGAAGAGAAAAAGAGATATCGGGATGAAAATAAAAAAAAAAAAACATAATGAGGAGGCGTGGCAGTAGGAGTAGTGTAAAGCTGGGTCAATTTGTAAAACGGCATCCAAGACCCGCCCACACCGCAAAAAAGGTTTTTTTTTCTACACATGCTGACAAGCGCCGCTGCTGCCGTGACACTGTTAGAGACGCACGCGGGGTGCACGCGAGACACGCGGCGCGTGCGTCTCCCCACCCCCCACCCCATCCCCACCCCTTGCCCTGCATCCAAGCATAATTATGGTCACCAGAGCGGTCATCCATTTGGCTAGAGGGCGGCTAGACGAGCTTGGGGCCGAGGCCGGGTCGGAGAGGGGAGGGGGGAGGAGGGGACAGTCCTCAAAGACTGGGTCGCCAGCCAGATTTACGGCGCCTACCTTGACCTCGCGGGGCCGCGGCCGCCAGACTCACCGCCAGGACCGCCAGGGCAGGGGGCGCTAGGGGGGCCACCCGGCCCCGCCAAGAAGCTGCAGCCGCGAACCCCATTCGTTTCACCCTTTGGCCACCTTTGGCTCCTGCGGGCGGCAACCCTATAGCGTCCCAGGCAGACGCCGCCGCGACGGGGTGGCACCCCTAGCGTCCCAGGCAGACGCGATGCCGCTGGGAATCATGACGGACACGGCGCAATAACACCTCCACGTTACGCCCTCGTTTCGTTGCCCGCCTCGTTTTTACACGGCGCCCACCTCTTCCCCTCCCCTCCCCCACCTATCTCCCTCCGCTTCCCTCCCCTCCCAAAGCAGTGGCCGAGGAGCGCGCGGGTCGTAATACACCACCCCGACGACCCCGCCCCGCCCGCCGGGTTGTCTAATCACAAGCAGGTGGCAAAGGGCGCATCTGGCTGAGCTATACTGCAGCACGGTGGGCGTTGTCCCCTGTGACTGCTCGCTAGGACAGTCTAGGCGCAGCTGGTTCCGTCTCTCTCGCACCCGCACGGCACAGCCCGCCAGTGCGAGCGAGACAGGCAGCAACGCACTGCACAGTGGGTCAGAAGACCGTTGACGGGGACAAAATTCTGGACGCATTTTGAGCTCCAGAGTCGCTAAATGGGACTCGAATCGACCGTGGTGACCCCACCAATGGATTGCTCTCCGAACGAAGAATCCATTGGTGGGGTCACACGTTCGATTCGAGTCCCATTTAGCGACTCTGGAGCTCAAAATGCGTCTAGGATTTTGTCCGCCACAACGGTCCTCTGGCCCACTGTGCGCTGCCGCCCCCAGCGCGGCGTACTCCTGATGCATATTAGGCGCCTCATAAGGCTGCAGGGGTGAGTCTATGTTTTTCCCCGGCGGGGCGGCGAGCGGTGGGGTCGCCGCATGGGGCGCAGCGCACAGGTAAAAAAAAATAAAAATAAACGAGCATTACACCTGGCCCGCGAGCATAGCGTAGAGGCTGACTCCGAACAGGACTGCCGTCGCTCTGTCTCTCTCGCGCCCACGCAGCACGCCCCCATGAGTGCGAGAGTGATGGACAGCGCTTTCGGAATGAGCCGGCAGGGGGAGGCGGGCCCCGCCGCCGCGGCGTTTCGCCACTCCCTTTCCCTTTCTCTCCCTGCCTCTGTCAGAGGGCCCTTCGAGCGTATTATATTCAAGGGTCACTTTTACGGGCGCTGGGCAAGCGGCGTGGCGCCGCGGCGGGCCGTCCACGCACGCTTACACACACGCCTGCCCACCCACACACTCACCTAGAGAGAGAGAGAGAGAGAGAGAGAGAGAGAGAGAGAGAGAGAGAGGGAGAGAGAGAGAGAGAGAGAGAGAGAGAGAGAGAGAGAGAGAGAGAGAGGCCGCGGCCTTCACTTCACGGTGCGCGTCGCCGCAAAGTTCCGACGCTGAAAAGGCCATTCTCCACGTCGCTTTCTATCTCCTCCCCCTATCTCCACCCCCCTCCCCTCTCCAACGACCTCTTCTTTGTGGCTGATCCCTTGAACAAAGCGCAGTGAGATTCATTTTTCCAGTCTTTGCTGCTGCAGAGTCCGAGATGCGGGATTTCCAGCGACTTTCGACAAACATGGCCCAGGCACCGCAGTGGCCTGAATGCTCGCCTGGATGTCGTCGGCGAGGTCGTCGGCGGCATTGCCACCCCATTGCACCTTGGCCGTGCAGCACATCGTGAAGCACACCGTCGTCGCCAGGATCCCCCTGCGCTCTCTCTCTCTCTCTCTCTCTCTCTCTCTCTCTCTCCCTTGGTTTTAACTCGCGCGTTCATCTGTCCCCTTTAACACCCCCTCCCCTTCCTTTTCCGAACTGGTGTATGTACCCCGTCCATTCCAGGCCGCTACTATCTCGTCGGCCCCACGCGCCGCGCGTTCTCGTTGTAAAGTCAATCGGGCTGCCAGCTACACTGCTACAGCGCCGCAGCAGGATCAGCCCCCCCCCCCACACGGGGGGCCGCGGGGAGGGACGGTACTCCGCCAAAAAGAAAAGTTTCAATCGGACGAACCTCGCTGCTTGCTTAGTTTCCACCAACTCGATGAAAAGATTACCGCTCCTCTGTTTTAGGAGTCCGCCGCTCAATTAAATTCCGTTTTTCCCGTCAGGATTTTGTTTTTTTGTTTGTCTTTTTTGCCTTTGAGTTTTCTGTTTTCTACCCCGGGGGCTGAACCAATCTGCGTTGTCAGCGCACACATGAGTGCACCAAAAGGTGAATACGCAAAACCATGCTCAAAAATCTCACATATCGGTCTTCTGGCCCACTGTGCCCCGTGGCGGCGCACGCCAGGAACGCCGGGAAGCGGTGCCTGATGACGGCACGAGCAAACTTGGCAAGGGAGTCGATGCGACTCGGAAAAGAGGAGAACCGGAGGTAGAAAAGAGGGGCAGAGGGGGGGGGGGAGGAGCAGAGGAAAGGATCGACGGCGGAAGAAAGAAGCAAGGGGAAAAAAATGAGTCCAGCGTCTCGGGGTAGGTCGCGCGCCAGCGGCAGTGTGAAGGGTAAAGTGATTTTGGCGAGTTTTATCCGAAAGCGATGACCGGCCAGAGGGGCGCGCACACTACAAAAAGGAAACGGAAAGAAAATAAACTTGCTTGCGTCATAAATATTGGGTGTCCGACGAAATCGGTGTGGTTGGGAAGGGGTTGTCGTATGGCAGCGGGGCACGCGGGAAAAAAGGTTTCACCGACAAACCGTTGATGTACTACCGTCTGGCTGCGCACTTCACAAACACACACAAAAAAAGGTTAAAAATTGTTGTTTTTGTATTTTTCTTTTAATTTTTATTTTATTTTATTTTTTTGCAGAGCAGTGGGCGAAAGGATAAGGCACGGGCCATCAATCACGCCTAGCACAACGCGGGTCGTTATCGCCCGGCAAATCGGCCAGCGATACAAAATGGCGATCCAGATATGACGTAACACCGTAACACCCCCGCACAGTGGGCCAGAGCCGGCGGCGGCGGCACCCGGCCCGAGCGGCCGACGTCAATGGGAGGCATTACAACCAAACGCGCATACAAGCCCCGCATTTGTGTGGCATTCCTGATATCGGGCGCCGAATCGAGCGGGGATTATTTACAGCCGGGAAAAGCATATCAATATCGCGCAGTCACAACAAAAAAACACACCTTGACGTTTTATTTCACACCGACGCGCGGCGAGAGAGAGAGAGAGAGAGAGAGAGAGAGAGAGAGAGAGAGAGAGAGAGAGAGAGAGAGAGAGAGAGAGAGAGAGAGAGAGAGAGAGAGAGAGAGAGAAAGAGAGAAAGAGAGGAAAATCACGGGGCGGCGCCGGAAGTACGCGGGGCCGAGGAGGGCGGGGGAGGGGAAGGGGTGTGCAGTGCATTTAATAAAACTATCGATCGCCGTATCGAATGATGCTCGGGTGCGTGTGCAGGAGGGGTGTGTGTGTGTGTGCGTGAGTGCAGTGCGCCGCGTTACGCTGGGCGCGCGTAGGGTTGCGGTAGGCTCGTGCTGGCGGCGTGCAGTGGGAGGGGTGGGGGGATGGCAGGGGAGGCTCTTTCGATAGGGAGGGGTGATTTCGGCATCGCCCGGCTTGTCGCGTGCCCGGCGTGGCCCGGCCGGCGGCACGGCACGCGAGGTCTCGCACTACATCCTACGTCACGCCGCGGCGGGGTGGCGGGGGAGGAGGGGGTGGCGGCGACATGGTGCACTGTGCCGTGCAGCGAGGTCGTAGGCAGGCGGCAGGCAACCCGGCGGCAACCAACCCGCCCTGTCCGCCACCTTAAATGCGTGGAGGAGAATGCACGCTCGTCCTGCGCGCAGTGGCTCTCTCCTTTTTTTCTGCAGGGGGTCCGGGGGCCCGGCAGCTGATACTAGGCCACTCAACGCCCCAGCGCGCCGAGCGGCGAGCGGCGGTGCCAACCGGGACTGGTAATCCGATTGTCGAGGTTAATGAAATCAGCCATGCCATGATAGTTGGCGCTCGTTTATCGCGGGACGATTCCGTCTGCCTGTCTGTCTGTCGGTCCGTCCTTCAGTCTGCCAGGCGCGGCGGGCGCAGTGTCCGGCGGCTGGTGGTGGTAGCCAGATGGCCGGATGGCCGGACGAGATGGATCGGGGGACATAAAACCAGCTAGACGGATCGACAATGCCGCGAACGACGCATGGGCATCATTTGGAATATCGCCACTGTGTTTGGACCCCAGACGTGATGCTTCGGCGAGGGGAGGGGGTGCCGTGTTTGGTCCATGCGCCGCAGCCAGTGGCGGTCGGGCACATCAAACGAACAGCAGCAGCGACGCGAAATAAGGCAGCAGAAACACAACAGGTGCTGCGGGGCTCTTGCCTGCGCGCGTCACGGAGCTGCTGCATGCCAACCGCTACCGAGGCCGCGGGGGACGCGAGACGACGCGCTAGACGCAGGAAAGGGACGCGCCGTCCTCAAGTCTGCGGCGGTCTGCGGCCTCTGCCGCCTGCCTCCGAAAAAAAAAATCGTTTCGTCACTCCGCCTCTGTCGCTCTCATGGAGCGTTCCGCACGGGTGCTAGAGAGAGAGAGAGAGAGAGAGAGAGAGAGAGAGAGAGAGAGAGAGAGAGAGAGAGAGAGAGAGAGAGAGAGAGAGAGAGAGAGAGAGAGAGAGAGAGAGAGAGAGAGAGAGACGAGACGATCCCTCGGAAGCAGGCGGCGGCTGCGGGGCAGCGCGCTTCGCCAAGCTCTGTGGAGACGCCGCCCGGAAAACAACTCGGCGACCGCTTTGACTGTTTGCTCTGCACTAGAGGCGCTGCAGCCGCTGCCCCATTTCACTCGGGGAGGTTCGCCGGACTGAAGGACGGACCGACCAAATATCGCCAAAATATCGACAATTTTTGAAAAATTTAGAATATTTTTTTTTTTTTGGGAGCTTTTTCCTCAAGAAACTGACATTGTAGTCAGGTGCGAAGGCTTGAAAATTTGAAATAATTTGTAGAAAATTTATATAAAACAAAAAATTCCAAAAAAATTACAAAACTCCAAAATTTTACAGAATTTTTTTTTTTAATTGCTTTTTTAGTAGGCAGTGTGGCAATACGCCCACAGGGCTTATTAGCTCAGTCAGTCAGTCCCCGACGGGCAGTGGTGGTGGTGGACTCCTCCAGAACACCATCAGCAATTATGAGATTGAGCTGTTTAAGTTGCCTACGCACGCGCTGAGCAACCTGGCGTGCAGAGCGCGCCAATTCCATCCCGCCTTGTTTGCTCGGCAACGGTTCGCCGGGCCGGTTGCTCCCGCCAACGAAACGCAAACGCCGACTCGACTCACCTTAAGAGTCCATTGGTAATCCTGTGCTGGTGCAGCACTGACGCTGGCCTCCGCCCGCCGGGTCGCCTTATCCAGTAACGCACTCCACCCACAACAAGAACAACACAACGACAACAACAACGCCCTAGCGGACACGTCGGCGTGCTGCCGAGCACCGCGATGGGCCCCGCGGCCGGGCCGGACGCACCGGCACCGCCATGGACAACGACGAGCAGCACGACGCGGAGCGCGGCGCGCCAACAACAGCGAGGGTGCGCGCGTCTGCTCTGCCTGAAGGTCCGCGTGCCACTGCCGAGGACGGCGACGGCGAGGGAGGGACTCGCTCGGAGGGAGGGAAGGACGCCGCCAGCGCCGCGCCGCCACCCCCCAGTGGGCCGCCTGCGAGCGGCAGGTGGCTCTCTCGCGCTCGCGGCGCGTCGCGTGCGGGTGCGAGAGAGACAGGCCGACCCGCCCGGAAACAGCCCCCGGCGTAGCGCGGCGTGTGTATCCGGCGCGGTGGCGGCGTGTTTGTTGCCAGCCTCCTGCAGACCGATTCCGCCCGCGCTCAGCGTTTCGTCGCTGTCGCCGTCGCATTAATGGGGCGTCCGTGGCGGTGCGAGAGGGACAGAGCGACAAGCTTCGTGGAACAGAACGGGGCGGTGTCGCCTTGCCCGTCGCATCGCCGGCGTGGTTCTGTGTCGTGCTCTTCGGCGGTATTCGCCAGAAATTCCGAAATGGCGGCAAGCGTCGCCGGCGTGGCCCGGTCCGACGGCCGCGTGCACCGCGTCAGGGCTGCCATTTTATTTTCTTCGGCTCCTGTTTTCATTATTGAATTTATCAGGCCCTCCCACTCACCCCTATATTGGGTCCGCTGCCACCAGCTCGCGTCCCCGACGCCGCATGGCCGCCGGGCAGGCCGACCCACACAGGGCTGCGGCCACCGCCCTCGAGCTATTCGACAGCAGACGCATTCCGCACAGCGTAGCGTCGCTCTGTCTCTCTCGCACCCATACGGGATGCCCCACGAGAGAGACAGAGTGATGGGCATGAGTCTGCTGTCAATCACATTTACGGAGGTCCCGCACTGGTGGTAACACGCCAGGCGTTACCCCGGTCACAACGTTTGTTTGTAAAAATACAAAAATTCCTTTTTTCCAGTGCGGTCTCCACCTGTTTGGCGCCGCGCTCGCTCGTTCGTTCGGAAGGGAGACGGACGCGTCTGCGGCTTTATTGGATCGGGATTTGCATGAGACGCGTCGGAGTCGCGAGGTTATCTCAGACTTATTAGGCGATGTGGGGCCGGGACCCGGGAAAGTTGCAGCCAAGTTGAGTCAAGCCGCGGGAAAGTTTCGCGTTTTGCGCCGAGGGGACGGGACACCTTCGGCGGCGACGCAGTTCGCTCCCTTCGCGAGTGCACCTCACTCGGAACGCCCGCAGCCATATTGCCAACTGACGCACATTGGGCCGGAGGACTTGCGCAGGCGGCCAAAACTCTAGACCAGCGGTTCCCAACCTTGGGGTCGCGACCCCACTTCGGGTCGCGGAAAAATATTTTGGGGTCGCGGCTTGGTACTTGGGGTCACCTAGGGTCGCCAGACCCCAAATTAAAAACACCCTCCGGAGACAAGATTATAAGGTTACTTCAATTCAAAAATAATGACGTAAATTTTTGCAAGAGAAAGGCTATTTGGTGCAAGGCCGATCCCTGAACCGGACTGGGTTAGTGCTGTCGCAGTTCTGCTTCACATCGTAACCGCCGGCGAGCTAAGCTCAAGCACTTGCCACGGCGCAGAGAGACATCCACCCAGGTCATCGGGCCAGATTGCGACGTTTCCCATGCAGGCGCAGAGTGATTCAATTCTCATCTGCATGGCGTCCTTACCCCTCGGCAGGCCACTGCATGGTACAGCGTACAGACATTTCATTCTGAGCCCGGAGTTTCGGGGGTTCAACACCTGCTGTTTCTTTTTTTTTTCACCAAAGCTACTACTCAATAGGTGCAAAATAAACATTTTTTTTTTTTTTTGCGGGAGGAGGTGGTGTGGGGTCGCGAATGTTTGGCTGCGGGGCCGCGCAAATGTTTGGCAGCCATTTTTGGGTCGCGAGCCGAATAAGGTTGGGAACCGCTGACCTACACCCAATAGCGTCCCGAGCGCGGGAGGAGAGGAACTCGGCCGTCACGGATGCACCTCCTCCCCCCCTCCCCCCCCCCCTAATTTTTCGTCGGCTCGACGTGACTTACTTTCTCCGGACTCCATTTCGGTTGCTGGATGGACTCGAGTTCAGAAAGAGAGGCACACACTACGCTAGGCAAGTTCCGTCATAAATTCCCGGGGGCAGGTCGGAGGAGGAAGGGGGTGGGAGGAGGGGGGAGAGTAGCGCGGTATATGGGCCGCGGTCGCTTCAGGCGGTGCACAAAATGCAAGCAAATCATCCGGAAGGCAACAAACTACAAGTTAAACTCTGAAACGTCGCAGAGGGGCTCCTGGAGGGCGACGGCGGCGAGGCCCCGGGGCGGCGGAGGGGGGAGCACTTTGCCTTTGCCCCATCCGCACCGCTGGATAAACGATACGCGTCGCGCCACTTTGATGCGAGGTCACGGAGAAGGGCGAGTCAATTAATACACAGCATCGAGAAAGCATGGCCAAAGAGAAATGGTACTCTGGAACTTTCCCCTCCATTCCCCCACCCCCCGTCGCCCTCTGTAATCTTCATAACTCGGTGTTTTGTTCGCCACTAGTTCTGTCTCGCTGCCATTTATTCCGTTCCTCCGACGCGCGAAGCAACGCGAAGCTCCTCTTTGTTCGTTTCGAATAATTTCCCTGCTCCCTTCCACCCCGGGCAAGCCACAGTGGCGCTCTCTTTTCTCTCTCTCTCTCTCTCTCTCTCTCTCTCTCTCTCTCTCTCTCTCTCTCTCTCTCTCTCTCTCTCTCTCTCTCTCTCTCTCTCTCTCTCTCTCTCTCTCTCTCTCTCTCTCTCTCTCTCTCATTAGAGTGTCTCTCTGTGCCTTCGGCGAGCCATGGGCAAGGCATCGGCACGGGCAAGCCATGAGCACCGCGGCTGCGACACAGGCCTGTCAGGGCAGCCGAGCGTTTCCGTTTCCGTAGAATCGTTGTTTCATCTCCGTCTCTCTCGCACCTCCACGGACTGTACGGCACGGGACGCCTCATGAGAGCGACAGAGACACGAGGCGTCGACTCCCTGGAGTAATTAACACGGCGACGCTGCCTCTATACTTGCGCGGCTCAAACGAAATGATTTTTCTCTTCTCTGCGCGGGAGCGGGAATCAAGGTAAGGCAGAGGGAGAAAAGGTGTTGGCGAGCCAGTCGGTTCGGGAAGCCCAGGCGTGCCTAGCGAAACGGATCTGGAGCCGTTGTCATAGAGATGCCCTCGCGGTGGTTCGCGCGCACTGAAGGTAAAGATAAGGCGTGGGGCCTCGGTGTTGGGGCCGCGGTGGGGCCACAGCGAGACACAATGGCTGCATTCACAACGGGTCGGCTCCAATGAGGCGGTGGCGTGACGGGGGCGGCCCTCCCGCCCTGCAGCCCCTGCAGGCCGGCACCGGGGCGACGTGGTCCCAGGAGGACCATCCGACGCCGGGCCCAGATTTCGCATTTCGCCGCGACGCTGCTCTTGTTCTCGGCTCGAACCGAATCCGAATCCGGAGTGACATTTCGCCACGGCGGCGGCGGAATAGAGAAGGGGTTGGGGGGGGGATTAGCTGGGGGAGGGGAGGGGAGGGGGACGATGAGGGTCACGGGGGCGCGAGGCCGCGCGGTGTTCTGGATCGGGGGTGGGGGGTAGAATAGACGAGGTATTAATGGAAATCTCCCCCCACCCTCGCACCCCCCATCAAGTTTGGACCGTAGTTTGGACGCGCACTTACGACAGCTTCGAAACCGCGAGTCGTCACAAGGAGTCGTCGCAATTGCCGCGGTGCGCCTGGCGGTCGGGCCACCCAACGCGCAGCAGACTGATTCCAAGACACGGTTTTTTTTTTCGGCAATTTGTCTCTCTCGCACCGCGTGCACCGCGTGCGGGACGCCTCGTGAGTGCGAGAGAGACAGCGACGAAAACGACTGTCGGCATCAGTCTACAGTGCAGTGCGGCCAACGGCCCCGCGGCCCGTCAAGGGGAAGGTCGAATGCGTTGTTCCTCCCAGTCGGCCGGGGAAGGGGGAGGAAGGCGATAGAGCAACCAGGGTGCCGGACTTCGAGCCCTGCCTATCGCCGTGCCGCTCGCCGCGGACAACACTCCTGATGCTGCGGCCATCGATTGTGTGTTTGTGAGTGTGAGTGCGCGCATTGCATTGCACACCTGGGACTAGTTGAGCGCTAATTCTAGCTACGTGATTCGGCCAGCCTCACACCTGGTCACCTGCGTGCCGTTTACGCGGTCGTGCCTTCCTCACTTGTGACTTCCCTTTCCTTCTCTCTCCTTCTCTCTCCTTCTTTCTCTTTCTCTCTCTCCCTCTCTCTCCTCTCTCCGCGGCCGCCCGGCGCCGGCGGCTATGCAGACGACTTTGCCGCCCCTTCCCGTTCGAATGCGTTGGTCGTGCTCAGAGCCCTGCCAGCCAATGGCTGCCAGTCGTTGACCCCACGTGACCGATGCCGAGACAGCGTCGGAGTCGCTACCACCGGACCGAGATCTCGACCGTCTTTTCGGGTTCTCGTTCGGGCCGCGTCCGAAGAAGACCGCCGTCGTCGCCGGCGTGGTCCTCGTCGCACGCGCGTTGGAGAGAGACGCCGCCAAAACAGACGGCGGTTCGGACGCAGCCCCGGAGTGAATCGGTTTATCGGCGGCGACGGGGCGGCGTCCGAGGCGGCCAGCCAGCCAGCCAGCCAGCCAGCCAGTCAGTCTGCGGCCGAGTGTCAGCAAAGGTCAGCCAGCCAGACGGGAGTGCAGCGACAACGCGTCCACCGTGTTGACGCATCGACAGTCCAGTGGTTGCACAGTGTCGACAGTGTCACCCGCGTCTCTGCCTCGCCACTGGAAAGGCACGGCACTCTCAGTCCACACCGCCGGCACTGTTGGCGCATTCGACTCGCCAGCATGGGGAACAGCCAGGCCAAGAATAGTGTGCCCACGGTGGCGGTGACGCCGTGCACCCTGCACGAACACGTCGCGGAACGCATCAAGAACTACGGCAGCAAGGTCGCGCAGGTGAGTGGGGCCGTGTGTATACACCGGCGCAGGCGGCCAAAACACTGGACGCGTTTTGAGCTCCACCGGTCTGCACCGCCACGTGGGGGTTTGTGATGTGTTTGTCAGCAGGTTGATTCCGCACAGTGCTTCCGCCTGTCCTTCTCGTTGAGTTCCAGAGTCGCTAAATGGGACTCGAACCGAACGTGTGACCACACCAATGGATTCCTCGTTCGGAGAGCAATCCATTGGTGGGGTCACCACGTTCGATTCGAGTCCCATTTAGCGACTCTGGAGCCCTAAACGCGTCCGGGGTTTTGGCCGCCTCAACGGTCCTCTGACCCACTGCGTGACGGCGTGCGTGTTGTGGTCTGCCTCCAGGTGGACGCCGTGACGGGCGAGACGGTGACGTTCGACGCCGTCCTGGAGCGCGCCGCCGCCCTGGCCGCGGGGCTGACTGCGAGGGGCCTGCGCGCGGGCGAGGTGGCGCTCATCGTGTCGGAGAACAACGTGCACTACCCCTGGGTGCTCCTCGGCGTGCTGCAGACCGGCGCCACCGCGCACCTCATCGACCCGCGCAGCACTCCACGTGGGTACACTCAGTGGCGGCGCCAGCTGCCTGTCTCTCTCGCACTCCCGGGGCGTTCCGCTCAGCGAAACAATCTTCGAACCAGCCTCTGTAGGTTTGTTCGGTTTGTGTTTTTGACCGTCGCCCTGTTTTTTCCAGGCGAGGTCCAGCATGCCGTGTCCATCTCGCTGCCGTCGGTGGCCCTGGTGTCCGAGAACGTGTCCCAGCAGCCCGGCGTGGCCGCCGTCCTGAAGGGCTCGTCGAGCGTGAGCAGCGTGCTCGTGTGGGGCAGTGGGGACGGCGAGGACGGCAAGGCCAAGGACCTCCCCAGCGGCGTAGCCCCCTTGGAGCAGATGCTCATCAGCCCCGCCAAGTGAGGATTCGATTGCTGTTCCATCCGGACAGATTCGACGATTCCATGTTCTTCACTGATGTCTGTCAACTTGCCTGCAGGTCGGCGTCGTCCGTGCCCGGCTCGCCGAGCGGCGCTGCCTCCGCCCCGGACGCGACGACCCCCACGGGGCCCAACGGCGGCGTCCCCGACGTGCAGGTGCTGTCCGTGATGGACGTGGCGCCCGGCCGCGGCGTGGCCGTGACCCCCAACGCCCCGCCGCCCACGCCCACCTCGCTAGTCGCTGTGTACGGGTTAGCTGCCGTTTTTGGCGCCATGTTGAATCAAGTGCTCTACCCCGAAGGCGTCATTGTAATTATCTTTTTCAGTGACAGCTGCTCGCCGTCGTCGGAGACCTCCCCGATGCACAAGTTCCTGGTCCACGCGGTGGACGGCCTCCCCCAGCCGCAGGGCGGGGCCGCCGTGGCCCTGGTGCTGCCCTCGAGCGGGTCCACGGGCATGCCCAAGGGCGTCATGATCACCCACGACAACCTGCTGGCCGCCCTGAGCCTCGCGTAAGCACAGTGTCGCTAGTTTTAATGAAGGTGGGCGCCCGCCCGCAGCGCCAAACGCGTCTAGAGTTTAGCCTCGTGGCCCACTGTGCTGGCCACGCTCATCACCGCTGTGACGTGGTGTTTGCAGGGACAAGTTCGTCCAGCCCGACGACGTGGTTGGCGGCGTGTCGCCCTACTTCCACGCCTTCGGCGGCCTGCTCATGCTCATGTCCCTGTGCGCCGGCGTGCCCGTCGTGGCGCTGGGCCGCTTCACCATGGAGGGCCTGCTCGACGCTGTGCAGCAGCACAAAATCACGGTAAGACAACTGCGGTTACCGTTCTTCCTTTTTGAAAAATTATTTTTTTTCAGCCGATTGTGTCTAATGCGCCAGTGGTTGGCAGGTTCTGCACGTGGTGTCCTCGCTGCTCGTGTCGTTCAGCAAGCGCCCCGTCGAAGAGCTGGCCAGGCTTCAGTCCCTCCAGCGCCTCTGGTCCGGGGCGGCGCAGATCTCCCCGCTGGTCCAGAGTGCGCTCCAGACGCGCCTGCCCAGCGTCAAGCTGTTCCACTCGTACGGCATGACGGAGACCACCTTCACCACCTTCTGCGGCGAGGTGCGCGCCGACAAGCCTGGCTCTCCGGGGCCCCTGGTCAGCACCATGGAGTGCAAGGTGAGTGCGGTAACTTTAATTGCATCGCCGCGCAGGGTTGACGATCCCTGTAAATCCAGTGGAAGCGTTTATCTTTTTTTTAAGATTGTGGACACAGATACTGGCAAGACGCTGCCCATGGGATCGCGCGGTGAGCTGTGCTTCAAAGGGTCCATGGTGATGAGGGGTTATCTTAATAACTCGGAGGCCACCACGGAGGCCTTCGACGCGGACGGCTGGCTGCGGTCCGGAGACCTAGGCTTCGTGGACGAGGATGGCTACTACTACGTCGTGGAGAGGCTCAAGGACGTGCTCAAGTACAACGGCCACCAGGTAGTCGCAGAAAACATTTTCTCAATTTTAGGTTTTTTTTTTTTTTGCTTCTTTTGCTTTTTTTTTTTTTTTTTTAAAATTATTTTACTTTTTTTAAATTTTTTTGTTTGTTTTTTGTTTTGTTTTTTTGAACACGAGTAGGTTTCCCCGTCGGAGCTGGAGGCGCTGCTCACCACGCACCCCGCCGTGAGCGAGGCGGCCGTGGTCGGCGTGCCGCACGAGTACGGCGACGCCCCCAGGGCGCTGGTGATGCTGGCCGAGGGCCACCACGTGGCGGCCGAGGACCTGCAGGAGTTCATCCAAGGTACATCCCTCTGCCGCGCGATCACGCCGCACCCCTGGGCCTGGAACTGGAACTAACGTGTCCGCTCTCGCAGGCAAAGTGGCTCCCCACAAGCAGCTTCGCGGCGGCGTCGTGTTCGTGACGTCACCGTTCCCCAGGACCGCGAGCGGCAAGCTGCAGCGCAAGAAGCTCAACGCGATGCTCGGCGCCGCCGACGACTCCATGACGTCCTCGTCGGGCGCGGGGTCCGTGGGGGAGCCGTCGATGCCCAACTCCCCGGTGGCGTGCGAGACCGCGGCGGCGGCGCGGCAGCAGCAAGAGACCGCCCCGACGACGCAGCAACCGGAGCACAGCGATCAGCGCGTCGAGGCCCCCGCCCCCGTCGACAGCAAGGACGTCCAGGACGCCAAGGCCGCCGCCGTGCGCGCCCTCCAGCCCCTGACGGTGAGTTACGCGGCGGTGGCGGCGCTGCGCGCGCCATGCTCCGCGGAGGCCGACGGGCAGGGTGAGCCGACGGACAGCTCGACGCCGAGGCGCCAGGACGAGGAGCAGCGTGAGCCCGCGGCGACGCCAGAGTTCGTCGTGTCCCCCGAGTTCCTTGCCCCCAAAGGCCACCGGCCCTCTGTAGTGTCCACCACCAGCCTGTCGACCATCTACTCGCAGTCGCCGCTGGACTCCCCCAACATCTCTGGCGGCGATACTGCATTCGCCAGTCCATCCCTTGCTGCAGTAAGGGAAGCAGCAAAGGTGAGGTCCAACCCCACACCCTCCCTCTTGTTTCCATTCCTTGCCTTGGTTAGTGAGCACTGCCTGTAGGACTCTACCTGTGGACAGTAGTGTGGTGGTGGGACAAAGTCGATGTTGGAATAATTCTCTAGTTAAATTCGTGTACTGTTTTGTTATGTAAATTATTGGGCCTCTCATTTACCCTGGCTGCTCCTTGTTGCAGGTGCCTCTTCCTCCTCCTTCAGATACAACGTTCTCAGAAGTTTTCAACGGATCACAGGCGTTCAATGGCTCCCAGGGATCCTGCGATATGTTTGATATGTGACTCTCCATCAACTGTGTGATATTTTTATTGCTTCATGGTTTTGTTATTGAAGATTTTTGTATTTTATGAATTAAGTTATGTGTTAGTAACACTATTTTTATCAAAGTTTTAAGTGTGCTGTTCCATTATGTGATTAGTGAATGGGTCAATAAATTCAAATATTTAAGTTTATGTCTCAACTATTTATTCCAACGTATCACAGTGGATGTTACATGTAAAATTTTAGTGCTACAATTGGCTAACTAAAGATTTCTCCTGCACCACATTGCACACACATCTCCATGCAGTGTGAGTATGAAATGTTGATCTAAACCTAAACAATTTCACACTGCCCATATCAGGTCTTTATCAAAGCACCCTAATCCAAGTAGAACATTAGCTAAGAGTTTGAAGTGTAGAAAGGCTGAAAAGCATAAATAATGATGCTTTTTAAAGGGTGCTTTCAGTTTATATAAGGTGGGATTTAGTAATGCATAAAAGGCAAGAACTCTGGTAATAAAATTACACTATATTACAGAGCAATCATCAAATTAAAACAACAGCAATTAAAATCTATACCTGATTTCAAGACACGTGGTAAATGTAATAAATAAAAATACTGTCATGCTCTACACGTTAACGCCAACATAATTTGATTGATGCATCTTAAAGTTTGTGGATAGGGCTACACATGAAAGAGATTGGAGAACGGGTCAGACACTTGTGGTTAGGGCCCACAGTCAACACACAAACTAATACCCAATTACTGCCATGTGCTAGTCCTTCCCACGGCAGTGATAAACCATGAATCACTCAGTCAATAGGTTCCTAGGATAATTTGTAGATTTATGACTAAGATGGCTTATGGCAACAAATGTACCATAAGCAAGCGAGATCAGTTTCCTTAACTATTCACTGACAACATTTGACAAACATAGTAAAAAACAGGTATATTTAAAAAAATTTAAAAAAGTTACATTAAAAATTCAATAGTACAATAGACACTAATTTTGTTTTTCCTTTATGAACACAACTAAAGCTAAATTGATCTATATACATGACACACTGTGTCAAAGACTCACATTTGCAAAAGGCAAATTTTATAAACAAGTGCATGTTGATTAAAATAGCTAAGATACAATTATGAGGCAAGGAAAACATCTTTTATACAAATAAATTACAAATCTCATAAATGTGCTATATTGACTTGAAGGATAGTTACTTCAATTCATTTTGAGGAACAGTCATATCTTAAAATTTTCTTCCGAGTTACTACCATATCTTCCTTACTCCCAAAACTTTGTTTTCACCGGAAAGAAATATAAAAGCAAGACGCTTATGGAAAAGCTCCTGTGGTTTTCAGTGAAACATATGTACCTCCTCTCCAGTAAATGGTGCATAGTTCTTCAATTAGGATGTACCCTTGACTTAGATGAACAGTGCTTGAGAACACCACGGGTTCAGCGAAAAAGACGGGATACGAATGTCATTCACCAATACAAGGCGCAAGTCCAAATTTTTCAATGTGATTATGACACACATACTTCAAGGTTGTAATTCATTTTGATGTCAACTGTAATTTACTGGAACTCTTCATACCTCTGCTCACCATTAAACAGTGATCGAGGGAAACAAAACAAATGCCCCTGCTGTTCCCACTTTTCTGACTGTACCCGAGTGTTCTCCCTACTGTCATATAACTGTTTCTGAGTCCAGATTTCCTTGGGAGCGGTATGCTGGAGGTCCACTATTCAAGAACGCAGCATTTCTTAAAGATTGTCTTCCACTATTTTGGCTGCGTCGGTAGGAATTGACAACAGGCACCTGAGCAGATGCTTGCCCATAATTGTTGGAGGGGCTGAGGTGACCAAGAGCACGAGCTCCGTGATAGTTGGAGTAACTTGACCGTGCAGACGGAGGCCGGTTATATGTGTCATCTTCGTCATCGTCATGGTTTGCCAGAGACTGATTAGAGCTCTGCTGATAGAGGGGATTCACATGTCCCGATTTTCTCCAGTTGTTGGTGCCCATTATCATGGCACTGGATGGCGGGTTGTCTTGCGATATTAACAAATCTGTGTGGGATGTCGATTCCACGAATCCAGGTCTAGATTCATTAGAAGTAGTTGAATCTCCAAGGCCACCAGAATATGATGGAATTGCTGTGTGGAAAACTTAATGTTAGTACAAAAGGAAAGCATTGTATTATCGAAAAATAAACACAGGAAATGACTACTCGCCTAATCTTCCCAAGCTGTGTGATGGGGGCAGCTGCAGTGGCAGTTGAGGTGGCAATTGTGGAGGTAGTTGGTGGGGCAGCTGTGGAGGCAGTTGAGGTGGCAGGTGATGGTGTAGCTGTTGCTGCTGCTGCTGAATCAGAAGTCTCGTCACTGGGTTCTGATGCTGAGGTTGAGATCTGCTTTTTCTGCCAGATGACCTTAATGAAGATCTCGCCGATGTGCCACCCCCACCTTGCCTTCTCTGTAAAGTTGGTGGATGCTGGTTGTGAGAAGACGCTCCCCTCAAGGTGCCTCCACTGCTAAAGCCTGATGTGCCCCTCGAGTTGACGCTGCGCCTCTTGACGCGTCTTGGGGTCATGGGTCGTGGAGAAAGTTGGGGCCCAGGCAATCTTGCACCACCTAAGCAAAAAATACATCCATTGTTAAACGCTCATTTCTTCAAATTCTTCTAAAAATTATTAAGAAATTAATGTACCTGGTAATGTTCCATGGCTTCTTGGGTTGCCATCCAAGCTCTCATCTTCATCCTCCTCTGTGAACTGCTCATCATTGCGGTCTGTTTCATGAGGATGAGGTGTATACTCAATCGAGTACAATGAAGCTGGACGAACTGCAGCACCACCTTTCTTACTTGATGCTGTGGAAAATAAAAGTCAAGTGAGAAAACAAAAACTAACTCTTCCTTTTAAAAAGTAAATTTATCATTTACATTTGAATTTGTTTTCTCTGAATCATAATTCTTTATTATTTAAGTATGATGTATGATCCACACTGACTTAAGTGCATTAGAGAATAATAATTTACAATTAACTATGATAATGATTCTGCAAGCATAAGTGTAGAGGCCTAAGATTGGGATTAGGATGAAAATTCGCCTATTTTAAGCGAAGGTTTACGTAGCATGCAGATGAGACTGTTAAATATCCAAGTAACCATGCAACAGCAGCACTGCATAGAAACAAACCACCGGGAGTAAGTGACAGATGAAATAAGTGAGAGGAAGATTGTTAAATCCTGACCACAACCAAATTAAATAAGAAGTGTAAACATAGGCAGTGCCAAAAATTACATTTGCTCTACTTTGTAATGGTGCAGTGATCATGAGTAGTGACCAGAAATAAAAGAAACAGCATTGTTAGATTTCACATGTTGTATTTGACTTTGTAAACAATTTACAAGGTTTCATTAATACATAGGAAAATTCAAGATTGACAGCACTGACCTCAAACAATAAAAACTTTTAAAATCCGTGAAAACAACCAAACATGAAATCAGTATCACAGGCAAATTAACAAACTAACAAATTAGCACCATAGGATTATTGTAAGAATAATGAATGTAAAACTTCTACAGCTGATAAAGATTCAATTCAAAAATTAAAATAAATAACCTACACATTCTCTTTCTCTTCACTAGCCCAGATAAGAAATGACCATGCTAATAATAATAAATAATTTTGCATTAAGATGACTCATCTAATCACTACTATCATAGTCAGTTTGTCTTGTTGAATGGCAAGAGTTGAGGGCAAACATGTGTCTTTGTGCAAGAAATACATAAAATAAAACAAATAAGAAAAAAAATAGATAAAATCAGTACAGCACTATATCGCTCTTGATCCCTCAATGCAAAGTCTATGTCCAGACACAAAAACACTTTAACGTACATGAGGCAATGAAAACGTGTGCTACTAGGGGGAACACCCTGAACAAGTAAATTACTACTACTCATACAAACATACAGACTTATCATTCGACTACAGACTTGGTTAGGCAGTGATACAATCTCACACAAAGAACAAGTAAATGACGATGCACTTGGCACATATCACTGGGCATTGCAAAGTCTGGCTGATGTTATCTACCACAAGATCAAAATTTGAAATCAGGTGTCTGAAAGTAGCTCCTATTAGGAAGTTAAGTACAAAGCCACAAAAATTTTACATTAAAACTAATCAAAATTTTAGGAGGGGAATATGTGATGAGGCCTATACTAAACTACTGATAAAACACAGTGAACTGTAAATCACATGTCTGGAATTTTTTAAGACAAAAAAATTATCAAAAAAGTCAAGAGACAAAGCTTAAGTGAAGTGGTAAAATGATAACATTGAAAACAACAATTGCAAAGTTGAAACCCAACCAGGTATTTATGATACAGAACTTGGATGAGCTTGTTGTGACGGCTCAAAGTAAAATCGAACAATGGGATGTGTTCCTGAAAATGTGTCCAAATTAGTCAGACAATGGAGTTGATGAACATGAAATTGGGTCAGTCTTGAAACAACCATTTAATAAGGAGCCCAAAAATGGGGTAGAACTATTGAGAGGAACTTACAGTGTAGTCTTAGTTGGTGTCTCTGGTCCCATTGGAAATACAGGAAAAGGATGACAGATACTAATTAAATGGCACGCACCATCCAAAGATGGACAGTTATGGCACATAAATAATGACTTTGAGAATTAACACCCCCAAATCCTTTGAGATAGACTCTTAGTCCAACAGTTCAAAATTCTAAAAATTATTACAAGAAAGAGAAAGCAAAAATCAATCAAACCTTGATACATGAACTGAGAGGGGTCTTGGCTTAATATTTCGCTGCTGATGAAGTGGCATTCTTCTAGAATCATCAGGGGAGAAGTTTCCCTGTTCATTGCTACCACTGATACCCGCTTTGTTCACAAACATGTCAGAGCGGTACATTCGAATGGAGTCACCATTGCGAGGTAGAGAGTAAGCTCTTGGCTGACCTAGGGAATCTTGTCTATTCATCGCCAAGCGAAGTTGACTTGACCGCAAGAATGACTGGGTGCTGTTGGTGGGTACACGGACATAAGTAGGCCGGAGTGCCAAGTGCTGCGGACTTTTCGTATCAAAGCCCCCAAGAAAATCAACTGAAACCAAGACAGCCAATCCCAAGGGAAATGAGAAAAAATTACATGCATAGATGAAAGCAGTTGCATTATGTGAGATTAGTTTGTCATTCTAAGATAAGAAAGTGGTCCAGAAATTTTAAATTTCAACACTGAAATTTTTTTATAACAGAAGATAAAAGAAAAATAAAAAAATATTCAAAACATACTATTACAAACACTTCCTTGCAATACAAAGTAAGAGAAAAATAGGGGCATTCACAAAAGTTTCAAACTAGAAAATAAGGATGATCAATCATCAATCATGCAATGGTCAACACTATACAACTGAAAAAAAATCTATATTCTTCAAAGTAAAATCTTTCCCTTCCCTCATTCCCCCTTAACAAAGTGAGACTTGTAACATGATGAACTTAAAAATTTGGCAGCAAGTACTATAAATGCAGAATGTGAAGAGCACAATTGAAAATGTAAGGATAAGAAACTATGTGAAAATAAAACAAACAAAAAGAAAACCTATCATCAGCCTACATGCAAAATAATACCCATTTTGCAACAACGAAGCATAATAGAGAAGACATTATTTGTAACTGAAACTCATTAGTCCTACATGAGACAACAGGTAAAATCTTTTTAAAACCAACCAAATTTATGAAAGCAACACTGCAATAAGTAACAGCAGCGCTAAATTCCATCAATGTCAGGAATAATTAATGCATTCTCTACAGATACTAAATCATGGCAGAAAGGTCTGAAAGTAAACTCAATGACTAGTGAACGTTTTCTTCTGCAATACCAAATTGATAAAGTTCATGCTCTGAACAAACTTACCACACCATTTGTGAGTCAAATCCACCAATAAAATCAACTGCAAGGAATACCAAATTAGGATCTTCAACAGTCAAAAAGTATGGTGACTTCTGATTTAGGGCGGAACTATGCACACTCACTGATTGAAAGTTGTAAGTAAGATAAGAAACATGCCAAGACCAATTGAGATGTATGTTAAATGATGCAAGTTTCATATTTATCCAATGTAACAGGATAGAGAACAGAAGAGACAAAAACCCAACCACCTGCTATGGGTGTGCAATCTCAATGCGTGGGAGATATTAAACACGTTTAACACCAGCACCAATAGGCTTAGGTAAAATTTATCAAGGAAAACTTACAACTGTCGTCTTCATCCACCAAAATCCTTAGGACATGGATCGCTCCACAGCCTCCCAAAACCTTGAAGATTAAAAATTCATTCAGGAATATGTACTAAACAAAGCAGTCCGTTCAGATTTGGAAAGTTGTGACTTGAAAACACTTACAGATAGAATAATTTGGATGGCAGCATGAAGAACTTCGACATATTCATAATTAAGAAGACATCCAGTCACAGAGTCCGGTCCGATAAAGTCAGTTGATGGATCCGCTGTATTGGATAGTACTGGTCGACAACCAAATCCATTCACGGCCCACCAACTCATACTTCCAGAGTCCTTCCAGTTAAGAACATAACCAGCAGTCTAGATAAAATTTAAAATCAACAGAGTTAATCCAAGTTTCTTCTTAAATAAAATTTATACAACAACAACCAACCAAAAAGAAAAGGATACCTTGTCAAGTCCAACGTTCAAGTAGAAACATATGATGAAAATATTCCAACCAATCCAGAGAGCACTCCATACTGAATACTAAAAAATCAACAAAAGTAAAGATTAATAATTATCAAGGTGACCAGTTTCAAAATTTTGGTCTATGGGAAAATTTACACTGAATCAAAACTCAGTTTGAATACTTACAGCAATGACATATTTTGGTCTAAACTGATGTGTTCCAAAAAAGCCAAAAATAACAAATATTATTTGAAAAAAATTTGCTAAAATCGGACCCCACAGTGTTCCCAAGAAGTCGAACACCTGTCTCTCCACTGTGCAGAGCTGGAAACATGAAGAGCGATAGAGATTAGGACATGATTGGAAAGTGAAAATAGCAGAGCTTTGATGAAAAACACAACAAGGAGGCATCACAAAAGAATGCTTGAAGAGAATGTTTGGTTAACCTATAAACATTTGGCATTCCAAACGGCCAAGGAGATAACAAAAATTGTGGGTGCCCTTCAAGTTCAAAATGCAACGATTAAAAGGAGGGAGAATCGATGAAATCAACGACTGCAGAGAGTTGGAAGGAGTGGTGAGCGAATGCTTCGGAAGTGATTCATAACATTAGGGCCTAATTGGCAAGCCAAACTTACCAGTTGCAAAATGCATATTGTTAAGACAAAATGCCGCCTCGTACAAAGTCCCATGACATTTGGAACGATGAATAAATGCAGATATTACACTGGGCTCCAAATTGGCGACAAATTATTACGGCATTCCGGGAGAAGAAAGATTTAATTTCCTTTCAACCGACTAAAGAGGGTCCTCCTTTGTATGCACCTGCTGCACTACGCAAAGCACTAGCGTTGCACAGAAACAAACACTTGTTGGCGCAAGCGCCGTTGGTCCGTTTGCTTGCCACTATTTGCAGGCTGGTCAGAAGCGCCCGAATGCACAACGCACCAGCGACCACCGACCCAATTAATTGGAACGCACCCATGCATAGCAGACGGCGACCCACGGAAGCCTGCAGACCGCGACTCGAAAATGGTGAGAAAAAGGTGATTTTCGATGTAGTGGTGGCCTTACGCTTCTTCAGGAGGTCATCTCGTCTGTTGTGATTGACGTGCTCCATAAACTGACAAGTTTTCTCGCGAGGCACGTAGTAACCGGTACGGAGAAGTCACTTCTGTTTGGTCTTTGTTTTTGTTTATTTTAGTTGGTGAGGTAGGCCAATAGCCTCCGCTTATCGCATGACTTCGGAATTATTCAGTGCAGAAATACTTTTGCGGTACCTTGACGAAGTTGTCAATTTCTATTACAGGTTGATGCAGTACAATGGAAGTAGCTTCGATTGAATACTGTGAACCAAAATTGGTGTCCCATGGATTCCACTTCAAAGTCTGCGAGCAGGGAGTTGTAGTTAAAGCATTGAAACTTGAAAAGGGACTATTTCTTTGGGTGGGAGGTCTGTCCCAGCCTGTGTTAGAAGACTTGGCGCTGTCCATGTCCACTCCTTATGAACATGACCCTGTACAGACGAAATTAATGGGAGATGTCCTGAACATGACATCAATGAATCTCGGCTCTCGGCTATCGAAGAAGTTGGGTAAACCAGTCTACTTGAGCTTTAATTTGGAATGCGACAATATGTCTCTGCCAGCCATTGAAGCTGGCATAGTCGAGGAAATCAAGAAGCGTCCACACCTTTTTTGAAAGGATCACATTTGTGTATACAAGCCTTTATTCAGACTGTGATTGACTTCTATTCTTAAACAGTTTTTTTCTTTTTCTGAATCAGTTTACATTCACTTTTTCTATCTCAAAATGGCCTCTCTTTTGGCTGTGGATCTTGGGAAAAAATGTGTTGTTACTAGCAACTTTCAAGAGCAACCTTACCACCAATGTGACAAGACTACTCAGACAGAAGAAACAGACAGCGCTGATGCCTCATTAACTCATATTTTGGATTTACCAGATGAAGTTTTAGCACTTATATTCTCTTATTGTGATGCCACTCAATTGATTCGGGATTTGTGCACTGTATGCACAAGGTTTAGATCAGTAATTCTTAATAATGTAGTTTTGTGGAAGGATACCTTCTTCACCTGGGATGTGAAAAATCCCAATTTAAGTCTGTTTTGTAATATTGTATCTAATGCTCCTGCTATTCAGTGTATCCGCATAAGGCACCCTGGTACTGTCAGTGACACTCAGTTGCTTCGCTTGTTCAAAGATATAATTACTAACCATTCAAAACTACGTACTGTAGAGTTAGATTGTTATGAGCCTGCTCATGGGTACAGTAGTGAGCTGCTTGATGGTTTGCATGAAGGTTGCGGTGAATCACTTCGACACCTTCGTCTGCAGGGACCTCTCCTGACAAGTGCAATCCCCAATCTTTTCCATTTTTCGATGATGACAACTCTTGAGTTACATGATGCTACTAATGTGAAAGGAAATGATCTCCGAGATTTATGTGATCAGTGTCCTATTCTGAATTGGCTGTCACTACCTAGAGCTTCATATGTAAGAGATGTCGACTTAGAATATTTCTTTGAAAAGAAACATTCTATGCTTGTGGGTTTTGATTTATCTGGGTATATGATAAGTGACAAACCCATGGTGAAATTGTATGATGCACCTCGCCTTGTTCATGTGAGTCTCAGAGATTGCCGTAACTTGAATTGGGGTACTTTTTCTATGATGAGAAGCTTGAAGGAAATCCGCTTTGTTAGGCTGAGGCGATTGAGAGTAACAGGATTAGCACTAACGTCATGGTTGTCTGGTTCTCGTAATTTGAAACAGTTGCAATTGTTGGATCTTCAGTATGGTTATTATCTGGGTGATTGTGTTGCCCTAATGATTTCATTTTTCTGCCCTAATTTGCGTTATTTGTACCTAGGTGGTGTTCCTACAATTACCAAGCGCATTTGTGAGAGAGTTAAGGAAAACCTCCCAAACCTGTTATACTTCTGTTGTGACCTCATACCAACTCCATGACGATATCTTATATTCCGAGATAAAATTCTAAGGAACAATACAGGTTGGATGCTTATCTGATTTATGTGTAAAAAAAAACCTCAACACCTTTCTCCTTAGAATGATACCTCGGAACATCAAATACAATGCATGATCAAAATGTTCCTCAAGCACAGCATTTTAGGTATTTTAAAAGTGTTCCAGTAAAGAAGGCTGTATGGTGTGCCAGAATCCTAGACTGCTATTTTGATTTGTCTGTATTTGATACAATTTATTGCAAACCATGTCTTGAACCATTAAGTGACTTCTCATAACAATTACTATATGTGATGCCCACGTTCTCTTGTGGAACATCTTTTCATCGATTTTGAATGATTGTCTTGTTGTACAACATAGGATTTGCCATTGACCTAATGTTTATGTTAATCACTATCTGTTAGAATGTAGCAGCTTTGTACCATATGCAAGCAATCACTAAAAAAATCATTAAATAATTATTTGTTTTAAGCAACATAAAATTGTCATCAATATTTAATTATGTACTTAATTTGGTTCAATTGCATAGATGTTTTATTAACAAATGAATAAAAGCTTGTTCCCCTTTTTACCTTCTCTCATTTCTTTTCAGCACACTCCAAAACTCCAACTAAAGGACTATTTTGTTTTAAGAAACACTTTTTGAAATACTTGACCAGACAAGAAATATCAATCATTATCTGTCTGTTTTTTTTTTTGGTTGTTTTTTTCTTCTTCTTCCAAGAGTCAGCTGCTCTCTTAAGATAAGACACTAAAATAATATCACAGACCTCCTTGATGCTAAGCCTTTACCTAAATATTTCAATTTTTTTGTTATTTCTAAACCATTGTTCACAAAACTCCCCAGTCTTCACACAGGAGGATGGCTCTGGGAGACTGATTCCGAGGGTGATTTTCGTCGCTCTGTCTCACTCGCACATATACGTGACGCCCCATGAGTGCGAGAGAGACAGAGCGACGTTCCTAGGCGAGGCGGGGCGCGACGGAGGCCGAGGCCAGCGCCAGGCAGAGGGCGGCGCACAGCTTCTCCAGCGCCGTGGCCAGCATCATCCAGTCCCTGCGCGTCTCCTCCTCGTCCAGCTTGTTGAGCATCTCCAGGACCTGCTCCGTGCCGCCGCCGGGGCACTCCCGCCACTGCAACCGAACGACGGGGATAGCTACAGCACAGTGGGCCGGAAGACCGCCGCAGGACCACACTACACGTGTCACTCACTCTGGGCCGCTCCGGCGGGGTGGGCCGACACAGCAGCATCCTGGCGAAGGCGTCGCTCCTCATGAGCCTGGCCAGGCACCACGGCAGCGCGGGCGGCTTGCTGCGGCCCGCGGCGCCCGCCACCGTGGGCAGCAGGAGCCCGGCGGCGGCCAGCACCATCGCCGCGGACAAGCACGCCACTGGAACGAAAACGAAACGCCGCCTCCAGCATGCCGCTTCTTCATCGCTCTGTCTCAGTCGCACTCATACGGCGTCGCGTTGCGGTTCGAGAGAGGCCGCGCGACGTCGTGCACCCACCGCCCTCGGGCGCCGCGGCGTGGACGGTGCGGGGCAGCGCGGCCTGCAGGCTGAGCAGCGCCACGGCGGTCATGACCAGGTTGAGGGACGCCAGCGCCGTCACGGGGAAGCGGGGCGCGGCGAGGAGCAGCGTCGCCACGCAGCACACGCACACGCCTGCGCCAGAACATCGACATCACCGTCCACCTCGGCCGCGAGGGTCCGTCGGAAGGCGACAGAGCGACATGACCGACCGGTGAACGCGGCGAAGAAGACGCAGCCGAGCCGGAAGCTGCGGTGGCGCAGCCGCACGCGCAGCACCACCTGCGTCTCGGCCGTCTCCACGTCGGCGCGGACGGAGGCGCCGGCCCAGTCGCCCTGGGTCACTAGCGTCGGCTCGGAGCGGTGGCCGGTCATCTAGCGACACCCACACAAGTCGCCATGTAAGTACATCCCGATACGTCGCGCGTCGCGTCCTTGCACAGTGGGTCGGAAGACCGTTGAGGCGGCCAAAATTCTAGACCCGTTCGCGTTTCGATCTCCGGAGTCCCATTCAGCGACTCTGGAGCTCAAAACGCGTCTAGAATTTTGTCCGCCTCAACCGGTCTTCTAGCCCACAGACGCACTCGCTAATTGTGTTCCACGCACCCTCGCGTTGCTAGTAACTCACCAAGGTCACGACAAGACTAACCTCGTACAGGCGTTGGGAGGGGGCTGCGGTCGTCAGGTTGACGGGCGGCGCTGCGCCCAGGCCGAAGTCGCACGTGTAGGTGTTGTCCGCCAGCGCGCAGGCCGCGCGCAGCTCCACGGGGCAGCGGCAGCGCACGCCTCCCTCGGAGGACACTTCCAGCCGCGCCTGGCCCAAGCCATGGCCCAGGGCATGGCCCAAGGCCGCCCGCCCCTGCAGGTGTGACGCGCTGCGAAGCCCACTCTGCGTTAGACTGACTACACCGTTACACCACGCGTCCGGCATTTCCACACCTCTGCGAGGACGAAAGGTAGCGCCTGTGAGGTAGGCCACCCATTCGGCCAGCAGCGCACCGGCGTGTGGACGATGGCCTACCCCGCCCCTTCCGTCTCCATAGGGGCAAGGTAGGCCACCGTCTCCACAGCGGTGCGTTGCGGGACGGGTCAGTGGCCTATGTCACAGGCGCTACGGACCCTCGACCGAAGATTGTTGTATTCATCCAAAAAGAAGTTCTGCGAAGACAGTTTTCGTTTACCCCTCCCATGCTGTGGTTCGTCACTCCTTGCTTGTCAAAACGTCATAAAAAAAATTTTATTTAAAAAAAATATTTTTTTTAGGTCCGTTGCATACTTGGTCGCAGGATGAACACACTAAATCCTTATGCACTTTTTTGTACATAGTTATGAACGATTTTGCACATGCGTATGCTTCTGTATAATATTATGCATAACAACGTATAATTTATACATAGTTATGAATAAATTATGCATAACAAGGTATAAAATTATGCATAACAAACGCATGTGCAAAATCGTGCATAACTATGTACAAAAAAGTACATAAGGATTTAGTGTGAACGCTTTGGCGACGGTCTCCAAGAGTCGCGCACTGTTTGGCGACACCGCTTCTCTCTCACCCCGTGGCCCACACGTGGGGCAGCCAGACGTCCGACGCCGAGGCTGAGGTGCTGTTCACCCCCGCGAAGTCCTCGGGGTTCCACGAAAGCCTCTCATCGCGCCAACTCTTGAACGAAACACGGAAATGACGCAAGGCGATTAGACTCACCTCGCAACGGGGCGCCATGCGTTTCGCGATTCGGCCCGACTTACCAGATGCATGGTGGCGGACACGGCGAGCACGCCCAGCACGTCGTCCTGCAACGGTGCAACGGTCAAACCGGAACGGGGTCCAAGCCCTGCCCAGCCCTGCGGCGTGGCGCTGGCGGCAGCCGCCCCATTCCGAAAGGGATCGTCTTCTCTCTCGCACTTCTACGGGGAGCCCCATGAGTACGAGAGAGACAGGGCGACAAATGCGTTCCTTCGGAATCAGGCGGCAGGACGGGCTCGTTGCTCACCATCGCCACCCTCCCCACGGCCAGCTCCGCGTGCACGTCGACGCCGTGGTGGGGGGAGGCCTTCTTGTCGTGGGTCAGGACGTGCTGGCGCACGCGCTCCTCCGGAGTCATCCAGTCCGCGTCCAGCAAGGGGGCTCCTACACCAGTTTTCGTCAATCTCTATCCACAGCACGTAGGCCGGTGTTGCAGCGTTCGGAACGACCAGCGCACAGTAGGCCAGAAGACCGCCGCAGGCGGCCATAAGTCGAGACGCACTTTGAGCTCCAGAGTCGCGACTTTGAGCGACTTTGCAGCTCAAAACGCGTTCGGAATTTTGACCGCCTACACCGGTCTTGTGGCCCACTGTGCAGCGTACCCGCCTTGCCGCAGCCGTAGAGCCACGTGCCATGCACCTCGGTCCAGGTGCACAGGCTGAAGTACTTGATGCGCAGCGGGTCCGGGTCGACCCAGGCCAGCAGCGGGGCGCCGCCGTCGGGACCCACGGCCAGCAGCCCCGTGGCCATGTCCACCAGCAGCCAGAAGGCGCGCAGCTCCTGGTTGGACACCACGCCCGTGGTGTAGTTGAAGGCGCGCCGCGGTGGGATGGAAGCGGGCAGGCGCCGGAAGTCGGTGTAGGAGTTGTTGCCCGCGCCCAGGACCACCTGCAGCACGGCCACAGCAAGCACGTCAAGGCGGCAGCCAGTGCTGTGCCAGCTCGCGCCCGGCCTGGCACGAAAGTGCGTACGGTTTCGACGCGGTCCTTTGACCTCCCGGTCTATCTCACTGCTGCGGTGGGGCGGGGCGGGCCGGGCCGGGCCGCCAGGGCTGCTGGATGCCTTGGTGAATGACCCCCCCTCCCACCCGTCGTCCGCCAACAGGACCTATCGCATGCATGAGCGTGCATCGTGTACACACTTTTTCATGCCCGCCTTTTTTTTTTGTTGCGCCGTTTTTCGTTTTGGTTTTCGAATTTACTCGAGGAGTCTTGGCATGTTATCGCTCCGAGGACGGCTGACGGCGAGGGGCGGCAGTGGCGGAGGATGTTGATTGCACATTGCCATTGCCGTTGGATGGTTCTGCTGCAAGACTCGCCGCCCAGCGGCAACCGTTCCGAACCCTCGCGACTCTGAAAAAGGCTGAGAACGTCCCGGGCGGCCGGATACTCGCCTCGTACGCCTCCCGGTCCGACCGCCTCTGGGAGGTGAGGAGGATGTGTGCGTCGCTCTCGGCAAGGACCTGCAGCAGACAACGTTACGACGTCGCTTCAAAGTCGCCCTAGATAGCCGCGCATGGCACAGGGCAGGCGGTCCGACCTGGAACCGCAGGACCAGCTTGCCCCCCGAGGCCGTGGCCGTGGTGGCGGCCGGTGGCGGCGCGGCGTCGGCGGCGGCCACCGTGGCGGGGAGCAGGCGCGCCGCTGGGGTGGGCGCCGGGCCCGCCGCCAGCGGGGAGGGGTGACCGCTCATGGGGTCGTCCGTGGCCGGGGCGGCGGCGGCCTCCAGGGGGATGAACTGCCGGTAGCCATAGCCGGAAGTGACGATCATCTGGCAGCGGCCGAGGCCGGCCTGCCGGTGGGCCCACTCGTCCGCGAAGTCGAACCCATCTGCCGGCAGAGGGCCACACGGAGGCGGTCGCGTTGACGGTGGAAGGTCAACCAACGGACTGACCCCGAGGGTGCTTACGTCGCTCTCTCTCTCTCTCTCTCTCTCTCTCTCTCTCTCTCTCTCTCTCTCTCTCTCTCTCTCTCTCTCTCTCTCTCTCCGCCCCGTGTGTGTCCCAGAGAGACACGACACAGCGACGGAAACGACTCGGTCTGCACCCACCTGCGGCGTCGGCCGCGACCTGGCCGACGGTGAGGAGGATGGAGACGGCCATGAGCATGGTCCTGCCGGGTCCGCGCCCTGCCGCCCGCGAGTCTGGAGTCGTGTCGGCGTCTGAGTCGATCCGCCACACACGACTACACTGTTTGGCACGACCCCCGCCTCCTCCCCCCTCCAGTCCGCCTTTTCGCTTCCGGGCTCGGCGGCGGCGGCGTTCCGAATGCATTTCGCTGTGGCGGCGCAGTTTCAAGACGACAGACTGCAGCTCGATCTCGAACAGTGCTCCGTCGCTCTGTCTCTCTCGCACTCACGGGGCGTACCGGTGTGGGTGCGAGAGAGACGCACCGACGAGGCCCTGCTCGGGAATCAAGCCGACTGGGCCTTAGGACCGGCCGCCCTCGCTGCAGTGGCGCGTCGCGCGTCGGGACCTACAAGTAGTGAATGGGCGCGGCCACGGCCTCGGCCACGGCTCGCTGCAGTGGCGCGTCGCGCGTCGGGACCTACAAGTAGTGAATGGGCGCGGCCACGGCCTCGGCCACGGCTCGCTGCAGTGGCGCGTCGCGCGTCGGGACCTACAAGTAGTGAATGGGCGCGGCCACGGCCTCGGCCACGGCTCGCTGCAGTGGCGCGTCGCGCGTCGGGACCTACAAGTAGTGAATGGGCGCGGCCACGGCCTCGGCCACGGCTCGCTGCAGTGGCGCGTCGCGCGTCGGGACCTACAAGTAGTGAATGGGCGCGGCCACGGCCTCGGCCACGGCTCGCTGCAGTGGCGCGTCGCGCGTCGGGACCTACAAGTAGTGAATGGGCGCGGCCACGGCCTCGGCCACGGCTCGCTGCAGTGGCGCGTCGCGCGTCGGGACCTACAAGTAGTGAATGGGCGCGGCCACGGCCTCGGCCACGGCTCGCTGCAGTGGCGCGTCGCGCGTCGGGACCTACAAGTAGTGAATGGGCGCGGCCACGGCCTCGGCCACGGCTCGCTGCAGTGGCGCGTCGCGCGTCGGGACCTACAAGTAGTGAATGGGCGCGGCCACGGCCTCGGCCACGGCTCGCTGCAGTGGCGCGTCGCGCGTCGGGACCTACAAGTAGTGAATGGGCGCGGCCACGGCCTCGGCCACGGCTCGCTGCGGCCGGCCGATAGGGCAGGGCGCCAAGGCCGGCCGCGCGTCGGGACCTACAAGTAGTGAATGGGCGCGGCCACGGCCTCGGCCACGGCTCGCTGCGGCCGGCCGATAGGGCAGGGCGCCAAGGCCGGCCGCGCGTCGGGACCTACAAGTAGTGAATGGGCGCGGCCACGGCCTCGGCCACGGCTCGCTGCGGCCGGCCGATAGGGCAGGGCGCCAAGGCCGGCCGCGCGTCGGGACCTACAAGTAGTGAATGGGCGCGGCCACGGCCTCGGCCACGGCTCGCTGCGGCCGGCCGATAGGGCAGGGCGCCAAGGCCGGCCGCGCGTCGGGACCTACAAGTAGTGAATGGGCGCGGCCACGGCCTCGGCCACGGCTCGCTGCGGCCGGCCGATAGGGCAGGGCGCCAAGGCCGGCCGCGCGTCGGGACCTACAAGTAGTGAATGGGCGCGGCCACGGCCTCGGCCACGGCTCGCTGCGGCCGGCCGATATGGCAGGGCGCCAAGGCCGGCCGCGCGTCGGGACCTACAAGTAGTGAATGGGCGCGGCCACGGCCTCGGCCACGGCTCGCTGCGGCCGGCCGATAGGGCAGGGCGCCAAGGCCGGCCGCCAGGTGGCGCACTGCAGGCCGGTTCCGAACTCCACTCTGTCTCTCTCGCACTCGTAGCGCATCCCGTAGGGGTGCGAGAGAGACAGAGCGGCGGGCCTCTGAAGCGGCCGCCACGCCGCCCGCCTTGCCCAAGCAGCCCTTCGCATCGGCTGCATCCGGCCGCGGCATTCTCTCCGAACGCGTCCGGCCTTTGGTGCTTGGTCCGGCCAGGGCACAGCACCGCGCCCCGTTGCCCAATCGCCTGCGGGCTGGACAGTGCTCACGGCGCTCTGTCTCTCTCGCACTCACGGGGCGCCACGCACGGGTGCGAGAGAGACAAAGCGACGGGCCTCTCTGCCTGCTGATTTTGTTTCGCGGCTACAATGAGCGGAGGGAGGCGGCCACGCCCGACGGGCTGATTCTGACGAGTCCCTTCGTCGCTCTGTCTCCGTCGCACTCAAGGTGCGCTCCGCAGGGGTGCGAGAGAGACAGAGAGAATGGCTCGGCGGGCGGGGAGGCCGGCCGTGGCCGTGGACCTTGGAACCTTGGCGCCGACTCTCTCTTTCTTTCCACCCGCTCGCGCTCTCCCACGCGTCCTCCAGGACACGTGGCATCCCAATTACCGAACAAAAAACACTTTGAACACGTTGACTGCGGATGACAGCACCGTGATAGCAGTTTATTGCGCCCCCAACACTGGTCCAGAAACGATGAAGAGGGTCGGGTGGACACGAGTCCCCCCACCCCTTGTAAATCCCCCCCCATAAAAAAACCCACAAAAAACACCTCCTTCCCTCTTGCAATAATGACAGATTTCCACGAAGCCCGCGTCGGCCTCTCTGTCCGCGACACGCCCACGCCGCTATCTCTCCCTTTTCCGCGGATCAGAATTCGGATACGAATCATTACGTCAGGAGCAACGGCCGTGCGGCCAGGGAGCCTAGGGCGGGGCGGGTTGGGGCGCATAGCGGACAGCGACTTTGCGTCACGAGTATTACACGGCGACGTCCCTTCGGCTCCGTTAAGTAAATACGGAAGGGTCCGTCGATGACCTCTGCTCCCGCAGGCAGCCGCTGGGCGGTCCGTGAACAACGTCGTTTTGGCCCTTTTCGCAACATCCCCGCTGCCCGGCGCATTATAGGTACGCCTTGACCGGGGCGGGGCGGGGCGGGGCGGGGCGGGGCGGGGCGGGGCGGGGCGTGCTCTATGACCCCTTGTTAGGGCTTCTTGTGCCCCGGCTCCTCTTGCAGCTGCCCCACTACTGCAGCCGCTGTAGCAAGTGGTCGTGCAGCAGCAGCAGCCAGCAATAAGCGGCCGCTGTTTAAGACAAGCGCCGGATCCTGGGAGAGCGGGCCGAGGACCGGCTAGCGGGGAGGCGGTGTGGTCTTTGTCGTACTATGATGCTTGCGCTATTTCCCTCGTAATATGGGAAATTTCTTCGCAACACGTTCAGAGTGTGGCGGTTGTTGTGCTGCGCCCCCATTTTCGGCGTTCCACTCCATCATATTTCGGCAGGGCTCCACCGCGACTTGGCAGTCCCACAATTCCATTTCCTCGTCCGGCTAGCGGGGCTCGCTGGGCTCGGCCTCACGTTGCCCTAATACGCTGCAAAGGGCGCGGCGTGGCGTTGCGCGGCGTGGGAGCGGAGCCGGACCCCATGGGCCAGGCCGGCCAGCCTAGCCGGCCAGACCGCCACGCAACCACGGACAAAGTGAGTCCTTATGTGGAGCCGATTGTTTGGCCTGCTTATTATTGCGAGCGCGCGGCAGCCAGCAGCTGCTTGGACTCAAATTTTAAAACCAGCGTTCCCCTCCTTCCCTTTCCCCTCCCCTCCCCTCCAGCCCACCTTCTGCCTAATCTGCGGCGCCGCATCGGCGGGAGAACTAATTTGACGCATCTCGCGATAACGCGCGGTGGTGGCTCGCGGACGGTCACAATGGGAAACGGAGAAAGAAGGGGGTAAAATAATGAAGAAGAACGGCGAGTGAGAAGGAGGAGGAGAAAGGAACGGAGAGGAAAGCAGCGCCGGACGGTGGCGGTCACGTGGGAAGGGCCAAAGGACCAAGTGATGATCGGGAAGACCGGGAGTCGCACAGTGGGCCAGAAGACCGGCGCAGGCGGTCGAAACTCTTGACGCGTTTTGAACTCCAGGGTCGCTATTTGTGGACGGACGGGACAGACAGACAGACAGACAGACAGACAGGCTGGGAATCGGATGGACAGACGCAGTCGGCGAGGTAGCTTCTCCGCCGATGATGCCATGCATCTGTGCTGCCCGAGCAGCATCCCGCAGTGCAAGGCACTGCAAGGCGCGAACAATGCCGCGATTCAGCTCCCCTCCCCCTCCCCCTTCCCCCCTCCGAGCTTTACGGGTAGACGCGCACCGCGCCTTGTCATGGAGCACGTCATGGTTGTCGCGGAAGCCACTGCTCGGTCGTGTCCACGGACGGACATTGTCCCACACGAGAGGGTCGCCGCCATCCTGGAAGCGGCGGCCCTCAGGCGTGGTGGTCGCACGCAACGAGACATCGTGATAATTGCACTTAATTATACCATGCAAAGTTCCATGTTTATCTAGAGGGTTTCAATACTAGCCTTTGGACTTAAAGCTGAGCTTGCTGGTTTGCTTACGTAGACTGGCCTGTCTAACTCAGCACATTTAGCTGACCCGATAAAGCTTGTCCCATAGCGTAGTCTCGGAGACAAGCCAGAATCACATGCTTGACAGCTATGCGTAAGTCCAGCCTAGAACCTTGAACCCTGAATGCAGCGCCTCAGTGGCAACAATCCCAACGAGAGTGTCTTTCCGGCGACGTACCACTCTCTTTTCCACTCACTCCCCCCCCCTTTTTCTCTCCAGCCGGCTGACGCGCGGTGGGGGCGGCGCGTGCCTATGCCGGGTGGCTCGGACCCACTGGGCGGCCGCCCCACCGCCGCCCCGCCGCGGCCCTCCACCCCCCGAGGCGGCACTGTCGGTACTGCACCTCACTGCACTCCTCGCTGGCGTCGCGCTGCCATGGCGAGTGCGTCCCTGCAGGCCGTCGCGTTCGCCAACAACAGGCAGTCCTTGTGCTCGGCGCGGAGCGCGCCCCAGCAGTGACAGTGTAGTGGAACGCGGCATATGCCAGCACTCGGCGAAGTCACGTGGGCCACTTCGGCAATCTCCCGTGCAATCCGCTCGTCGTGAGAGGTGCTCGTCCTGGAGGTGCCTGCTGCCGCGTTTTCCGACGCCCAATCGTGACTGTGACCGTCGTCGCACGCCGCCGCGTCCGAGGCCCTGCCAGGCCTCCCCGTCGGCCGAGCCATGGCGCCGATCCCGTGGCGTCCCGAGTGATCCCCCTAGCCCGCGGTCCGTGACATCCTCCCTCCGTTTCTCGCCGCTGCCCAGGGCGTGTGAATGGATAGTGAACCCCCGCCTCCCTCGCCGCCAACGCCAGCCAAACGCCAGCCGCTCCACTGACTCCCAGCAGGGATATGGCTCTCCTACGGCGTCGTACCTTCCTCCTACTCACCCAACAGGTACGGGCACACTGTGAATGAGGGTAAGTGATGGGGTAAATGTGTGGGGCGGGCGGACGGAGCGCCTGCGATAAGCAGTCCCGCCGGGCGGACGAGCATGCCGGGCTGCCTATCCCCTCCACGTACGGCGCTAGAGCTCTCCTCGGTGGTCGCTTAGCTTCGAAGAAAAAGCGCGGTTTGTACTGTCTGCATGCAGCAGAGGCCCCCCCCCCTTCTGCGTGATAAACCTCAACGGAGCCGTCCTCGTTTTTTTTCTAACGCGCTTTGCACACCTTTATTTTTTCCAGGTGAATGCATTTATTCTTTCCGCGCCGCGGTGTTGTATGACCCAAGGTGCCGAGCGGCGCCGCGTATGGCAGTGCCGATGTGGGGCGGGCTGCAAATGTCAGAGCGGGGAAAGAACAATTCGATCGTCAATGCATCGGGCAGCGTTCGCGTTCGCGTTCGACTCATGCAATGCAATGCGGCGCCGGCGGCGGAAACGTGCCCACAGTAAAATTGTGGAATAAGAAAACACGGCGTCACCTTTTTACGCGCGCCTCCGGGGGAGAAGTGATTGTTACGTGCCGGCCTATGGGCGCTCCGCCCGCGGGCTGATTCCTAACCGTGCTAGTGCTTTCGTCTCGTCGCTCTGTCTCTGTCGCACCCGTACGGTACGCGCCACGAGTGCGAGAGAGACACTGCGACGAAAGCGCCGTTCGAAGTCAGTGCGCTGTGGGCGTCCTACGTGACTTGATTCCGTATTCCAGAGGTGATCGGTCCTTTGCTGTGTAGGTTAAATCGAAGCACTTTGGGACGAAAGTGTAAGACGTTTTCTGACGGATGTGTCCGCAGCTCCAGCGCTACTGCCTTGCGGCCCGACGGCGGCGCCTGCCCCGAGCTCGTCGCTGTCCTCAACACCACCGCCGCCGCCGAAGTCTGTCGTCGCGGCGTTGGTGAGGTCGCCGACGACGAAGCCTCCGGTGCCACCAGTGTCCAGGGTGACAGCGGCGACGCCCACGCCAAAGAGGGTGCCGCCGAAGCCTGTACACCCCACGCCAACGACGTCCACGCCGAGAGCGACGTTGTTGAGGTCGCCGACGACGTCCCTGCCGGCGTCTTCGGTGACTTCAACACCGGCGCCGCGGTCCACAGCTCCACCTCCAAAGCCGTTCTCGACCGACCCGAGGCCCTCGTCGACCGTCCCACCGTACGCCACGACGACGCCCTCCTCGGAGGCGTCCAGCCCGTCCCCAGAGCAGCTGGTGGCGAGGATCCGCGCCCTGGTGCGCGCACTCCGGGATGCCGACCAGCTCCTCAAGGCCCTGCAGACGTTCCGCGAGCAGCAGCAGCTCGACGACGAGGCGGTGCTGCGCGTCATGAAGGAGGACGCCAACCGCACGCTGGTGGAGCGCGTCGAGCAGGCGCAGCGCGCGTTCGGCGGCCCCATGGCCCCCGCGGTGGCCGCCGTGATGGCCAACCTCACATCCTGGGCGCCGAGCAAGCACCTGTCCGCCAAGGTGCCGTACTCCGCCTACGGGAAGAAGAGCGCCAAGTTCACGCAGGGCCCCTCAGTCACCGACGTCAAGGGGGCCCCCGCCGTCGGCAAGCCTCGCAGCGGCGTCGCGGCGGCGGTCAAGACCGCCGTCAAGCAGAAGGCCACCAAGACGACGGCCGCCACCAGCACGCCAGCCAAGACGGCGACGCTCACGGCCTCCTCGCTGTTCTCGGCCAGGACGCTGACCAACGGCAGCGTCATCACGCGCGTGAAGAAGGACCCGATCCTGGGCGAGTACAAGGTCGTCATCAGGGACCTCACCCCGGCGGCCTCCTCGGGCATCGCACCCAGGAACGGCAGCGCCGACGGCACGAGCAGGAAGGACAGCAAGAATGGGATGATCGAGGCGAACAGCAAGAACGGAACGGCCAGTACAGTCAGCAACAAAAGTACCAACAGCCCAGTCGGGACAGCCGTAACGGACAGCAGGAACGGCACCATCAGCAGAGACAGCAAGAACAGCACAGTCGGTAAAACCTTTACGGACCTGTCCCTCTTCGCCCCGGTCAAGTGGCTGCTGCCGCCGGTCACCGGGACCGTGCCGTCGAGCGAGCGCGGCCGGTACAAGTTCCAGGACACCCTGGCCGCCCCCAGCTCCACCACGGCCACGCCCCCCGCGGCCTCAAGCACCACGCCGCCGTCGGCGAACAGGCGCTCCGGCAAGGCGGCGCCCCACAAGTCCCCGCGGACCAAGGCGAAGGCGACGAGCACGCCGCGCCCCACCGACACCACCAACACCACCAACACCACCTACACCACCGCCAACACCACCACTAGCAAGCCGGCCGCCAAGAAGAGCTTCGAAAAGAAGGTGGCAGGTGAGTCTACCTGGACAGAGGTATTTCAGACTGAGTTAGGGAAGAAAAGTACAGGGCAAGAATACAAGGTACAGGGCACCCATCTGAGACAGTTGAGATCTCGAGCAATTTGAAAGGGATTTCACACTCATATTTTCGAGTTAGTCAAAAGAATCGCTCCAAGAATGGCTCAGAGTGAAAATGTCAGCTCTACAAGGGGTGCACTTTTCTTACCCTGCACTTTTGTTCCCCTACTTTCCCCAAAATAATTTCCTACTTTTCACGGGCGTGTTCATATGTTGGGGCAGGTGACACGCAGCGGGTGAAGGTGTCCGCGACGCTGCGCACGGCGCCGCCGGCCGAGCGCGAGGAGGCGTCCGCCCGGGAGAAGGCGCCGCAGGAGACCCCTCTGCTGTCGGGCATCTTCCCGCGCTACGGCCCCGCGGCCACGCTGCCGCAGGTCGAGTTCCCCTTCGTCCCGACGGCCGGCCGCAAGGACCCGCCGGCCGACGTGCTGCTGCCGCCGCTACCCGACAAGAGCGACGCCGCGCCGACGCCGTCCTCTTCCACGACGCCGTCCACCCCGCCTTCGGCTCAGGCAGCACCTGCAGCGCCGGTGCCGTCCGTCTTGCCATTGACCATGGCGTCCAGCACGCCGCCAGCCCCGTCCACGTCGTCGTCAGCAACGCCACCGGCACGAGACGACGAGCGGTCCGCGGCGGGCGGCGGCGGCGCCCCGGAGACGGTGCGGCTGGAGGCGCCGCTCACGCCGTCCCTGCAGCACGTCCCCGCCAGCTACTTCCTCGGGGAGAGCCCCTGGATCCCCATCTTCGTGCCGTCGACGCCGGCGCCAGCCGTCAACGACAAGCCGCAGGACGCCGCGCCGCCGCCCCCGCGGACCGTCGTCGAGTTCACCAAGCTGAACGTGGTGGAGGCCAGCCCGGCGCCCTTCTTGGCGTCGACGCTGAGCACCGGTGCCCCGCAGGGCGAGTCGCAGGGCCGCGCCGTGCTCAACGACGCCCTGGAGTGGCGGCCCTCCAGGACCTGGCAGTTCGCCGTGCGGCAGGACCGCGTCGACGCCAACCTGCAGGACCTGCAGCAGGACAGCAACCTGCAGGCCCAGCTGCAGCACCTCCGCCCGCTGCAGCCGGACCTGCGGCTGTCCGGCGCGCTGCTGCCGCTGTCCGTGGCCGAGAGCATGTTCTACAGGGTGCGGCCTGGCCAGACTCCTGGCGACCTCCTGGGTGAGTCACCACAGTCCCGCAACCCTGGCGGCCGGACGCAACAGCACATCCTCAGGGGACTCCCATATGGCATTCCGTGTCCACTCTTAAGTTTTCAGTGCAGTGACAACAAACTCTTACAGTGACACTGGACAACTCGCGTCAATGCGGCCGAAACGGCCCGCCTTTATGTCACTGCTGACGTCCTTTGGAAAGTCGGCGGCGAGAGGCGGTGCGGCGGCGCAAGAGTTTCCTATTCCCGACGATAATCCTCGTAATGTCACTGGACGGGGAGTACGCCACGCGGCGCCCCGCCTCGCCCCGCCCCGCCCCGCCCCGCCACGCCCCGCCACGCCCCGTCCGCAGGACCATTGTGGCCGTGTGAACGCGCTGATGAGAAATCGCGACGGAAGCAAATCGCCACGCGCGGGCAGGGCAGGGCAGCAGCGGCAGGACGCCCAGCCAGAAGCCGCGCCCGAAACGTTGCCGCGGCAGCGGCCTGGGAACCGAAGGGGAACCGAACGGACCGAGTTTTAGGCAGTTATTTCTAAGAATTCGTAGATTTCCGCAAAAGCCCGTCCGCGCCAGATCGGATTCGCTTGATGGCTGCTTTCGCCACGTGTTCGCGTCGCGCCCCTCCAAGGCCGCGCGCGTTCGTGTTCAAAATGTGGCGCCTTAATCAGTGAAGGCGGCGGCCTTGCGGGGGCGTCCGCCGGACCGTCCGCCGGACACCGTGCTGTGCCACAGACAAGACGGCGGCGGCGGCGCCCGGCTCGGCTCCGCGTCCCTGGCCACGCCTCGGCTCGGCTCGCTCGCCCCGCGCTCGACTCGGAACTGGCGACCGCGCGGAGAATGGCGGGATGTGCCCGCCGGGACGCGCTACTAGGCAGCTCGCCGTGGCGTGGCGTGGCCGCAGCTGTTGCCCAAGACACCCTGGCTTCCCTTGCCCGTCCAGACCGTCACAGTGCACAGTGGGCCAGTAGAACGGCGCGGCCGGCCAAAACTCTTGACGCGTCTTAAGTGTGACCCCACCAATGGATTCCTCGCTCGGAGAGCAATCCTTTGCACGTTCGGTTCGAGTCCCATTTAGCGACTCTGTAGCTCAAAATACGTATACAGAGTTTCGGCCGCCTGCGCCGGTCTTTTGACCCACTGTGCAATGCGGCGCGCGCCGGTCCTGCCGTTGCCGTGCCACTTGGTTGGTTTAGGACCGTCGGCAACCCAGCCTGACCAAGTCTGACCCAGCCAGGCACGTCCACAGCGGTCACGGGTCACAGGCCGTGAGGCCCAGTATAAACGGCGTGCGCCTCAGCGCATAGCACACAGGACAAAGGACAAATGACGTAGGACACAGGGCGTAGGTAACAAGGCGTAGGAAACGTAGACTTTTTTGAGGGCACATAGGGCATGGTATATGGGTCAGAGGGCATATCCGGAAAATGGCGCAAGGCGCAGGGCACTTCCTGGCCCGCACTACCGGCGTGGCGCGCTCTGTGCTCCTCGCGGCGACATGGCGGCGACATCGAAGTCACCGAGCCCCACGACGCTATCGTCCTTTAGGCGTGCCTCTGGCGTTGTCGGACTGCTTTCATCGCTCTGTCTCCATTCTACACATGGGGCGTCCCGTAGGGTTGCGAGAGACAGAGCGATGAGGCTGCTCCTGGCGCTGGAACACGGCAGCGTGGCGGAGGGCCAGCGGACTGATTCCGAGTGGGAGGTGCGAGCGAGACAGACCGAGGAGAACGAGCCTGCAGCAAATCGCCGCTGGCTCTCCGAGAGACAAAACACTGCGATGTACGGGAAGTTAGTTGTTAGGTTGGCAACGGCGATCGGACAGCAAGGGGACAAGCCGAGGGACTCGCTGCAGCCCTACAGACTGTTCCGTAGGGTAATGTCCATTGCTCTATCTCTCTCGCACCTATACGGGACGCCGCATAAGTGCGAGAGAGACAGCCGCGATGCAACCGACTCTCGGAATCCTGGTGCTGCGGGGGCACCGGCCGCCGCGGAGGCCCGCGAGGCGAAGCAGGTCCCGATGGCACGGCACTGCAAATGACTGCAATTTCAGCGGTTCGATTTTAGCGCACCGCGCGAGCGACTGGAATTCATACGCTGACCGCGTCATCGCGGGAGCAGCAGACTGATTCTAAAGAGACGTTTCGTCACTCTGTCTCTGTCACTCTCACCGGGCGGTCCGAAGGGCGCGAGAGAGACAGAGCAGCAAGCGCATCGCTTAGGACGCCACGGGATCGCTCCGCAAACGGACTGCAAAGGCACTGCGAAGGCAACTCATGACACGAGCCGATGCTATCACAGCTCTTGTGTCAGCCATGAGACTCCGGCGCGCAGCGTCGTGGCCGCCTATGCCGATTCCGGATCATGACATAAAGTACACCGACGCTCAGTGGCGGAAACGCCAAACGCCCCGGCCGGACCGCTACACTGCAGACGCTGCCGCGGCCCCCGCCGGCCGCACAGAGTAGGCCGGTCCAGCAACGCGCGAGTCCTTTTAATTGGATTGCATTTCCACTTCGGCCGCCCTCGGTCCGCTGGAGCACTTTGCGTTGAGGTGCAGCAGGCTGAGGAGCGAAGGCGTCGCTCTGTCTCCGTCGCACTCGTGAGGCGTCCCGCCGCGCGGATGCGATTGAGAGTCAGATCGGCGGTCTCCTTCACACTCAAATAATGCGAAACGGCGGCCCCGCTTTTTTTTTCTTCCAGCGAAGTGGCCCAGCCATTGAAAGCGAAAATCGCGGAGCGAATGCAATTTCTCTACATTGTTTCGGGGCGCTGATAGGCCTGCCAGATTAGTCCCGAGCGGTGCCGTCTCCGTCACTGTCCTTCTCCGTGGCGCCGCGGTCGTCACTGCACGTCACCGCACCTGACCTAGCCCAGTCCATACTCCTAGAGTAGGCAGAAGATGACAGAAATAGGTCACCACTCGTCCTGATACCGGGCCTCGTTTCGGTCACGGTCGTTTTATTTTCAGTGAAGTTGGGGAAAAAGTCATTACTATGTTTTCAATGAATTCGGTCCGGTTGATTGAAGGAACGGGAACACAGACTGGTGTTCCTCCATAATTCGACAAAATAGTCACCTCAGCTGGGCGTCATATTGCACCGCTCTACCTCCAGTGCTCCAACACAACCTGTCCAAAGAAACGGCCCAGTTGAAGTCGCCAAGGATCAAACCGCATCCAGGCCCCACTAACCCATTTTCCGGGGCAACCGCTCGAGCGAGGGGCCTGGTGGCTTCTGGAGCCAAAGGGAGGCGCGCTTTTTTTCTTCTTCTTTTTTTTGCCGTAGATAGCCTGTGAAGCAGAGATCGCCGCGGACGATGGCTCGGCGTATCGCACAGCGTATCGCGAAGAGCGGCGCCAGATTTGTGTCAGGATAGGGCGCGCAGTGACGGAGCGGGGAGCACCCGAAGCGACCGCTCGGTGGCGGCCCAGAGCACAGTCGGAGTCGGTCAAAATCCCGGACGCGGTTCGAGCTCTGCGAAAACACCGACGGGGAAACGCGGATGACAATCCAAGTAAAATGGATGGCGCCGTCGTCGGCGTGCCGGCGAAAGACTCACGGAGTGCATGAGGCGGGCGGGCATATGTGCGCCAAGGAGGCCAGGGCTCGGCAAGGCAGGCTGAGGGTCCCGTCGCTCTGTCTCTCTCGCACTCATGGGGCGTCCCGTGAGGATGCGAGAGAGACGAACCTATGAAAGCCTGCTGTCGATGTCGTTTATCTCCCAAGCCTCGTCGCACCAAACACAAAACAGACGAGGAGAGGAGAAACTCGCGCGGAAGTAGCGAGGCATTCCGTTTTCCATACGAACGCGCTTTTTGGGTCGCAAAGACGCAGGCCTCACAGCGATGATGATGATGCGATACTTCTCCCTGCAGACTGATTCCGAGATTCGTCTCGCTCTGTCTCTCTCGCACTCACGGGGGGTATCTGGTGCGAGAGAGACAGAGCGACGACGCCGTCTGACTGGCTCCTGTGCGCAGGCGCGTACGACGGCATCCCCGGCGTGCCCGGCATGGACTACCCGGCCTTCAGCAGGCCGCCCGCCACGCGGTTCACGTGCGCAGACTTCGGCCAGAAGGGCTACTTCGCCGACACCGCCAGCGGCTGCCAGGTTCGTACCATCAGCGCAGCAAGGCGCGGCGCCAGGGGGGTAGGCAACCCAACGCACGCGTCGCACAGCCACCCCGCGCACCCTGCGCCCGGCGGCTGGGCAACCCAACCTCCGCGCGGGGAGGACGCCTCATTGGGTAGGCAGCACATTTGCCACGGAGCAGCCGCAGCGCAGCTCCCGAAGTGCTGCCGTTCCAGGTGGACTGTTCCTTATATTGTGTTCCATTATTTGTTATGGACTGCTGGCGAGTGACTCTCATGCTCCGGGGCATCGTTTCCTCGCGCTCACGGGTCGTCTCGACATGGTGGTGCGAGTTAGAGCGACGACGAAACGATCCTTCAACGCGGCCGGCTCACTCGCTAAAGACGGCCGGGTCCGCGTCTGCAAGAATATGCTCTCTTTGAAGAGCGTGAGCTAACTGCTGTCGAGCGTATCGTGCACCTTTAATGCCTCTGTACGAGACATTTCAAGGACGACGTCGTTTGTCAACTGAGCCTTTGTGTTTCAGGCCTTCTACGTGTGCCATGGTGACGGCCGGGGCGAGGCCATGCTCTGCCCCAACGGCACCGTCTTCAGCCAGGAGGTGCTCGTCTGCGATTGGTGGTTCAACGTGGACTGCAAGTAACTAGTTCAAAACAAGAGACTCTACAAGTGCAGAGCTTCCTGCTCTGCCGCGCCATTTCCCGTCGACCTGGACAGAAGCTGCAGGACCCCGTCTATTCTGTAGTGTATCGTTGGGAATACAATAAAAGGAGAGAAAGAGAGACGACAGACAGCTCAGTGTCCTTGCTAGATAACTCCCCGGCGTTATGCAACAACTCCACCAATTTACAGACCGGAGTCCGTGGTGCGATAAGAATGTGGTTTCCCCCCCCCCCCACACACACACATACACAAACGCACAAATGGGGTGGGGGACGCCCGGATGACGACTGGATAATCGCCTGAAAGGTGGGCAAAGAGGAATACTTTACACTTGTTAGGGCAACAAGTGTTACCACCATCACCACCGTAAAGGCCGCCTTTGGATCCGTCATAGGAGGAGGGTCGCCCCCTTCGTCACGCTACGCGATTGGCACGCAGTCCAGGATAGAGTCCTAGGACTCTAGGACTCTAGTCCAGGACACGCGCGTGCCGTGCTGTGCGACGCGGGGGCCGGCGGCGGGGGGCGGCGGGGGGCGGCGGGCGGCGGCGGGGGGCGGCGGGCGGCGGCGGGGGGCGACGCTGCGCGCGCACACTCAACCGGAAGGACGCCGAACCCGACGGAACCAAAACAACTCTGTGAGGTCACACACCGCGTGGAGATGGCCGCGTGCAGCGCACAGCGGCAGGCTGAATCCGAACAGTGGTCTTGCCGCTCTGCATCCTCACGCGGGGCGTGCCGTCAGGGTGCGAGGGAGACACAGCGACGAGACGCGGTTCGGAATCATCGGCCTGCCGTCAGGGTGCGAGGGAGACACAGCGACGGCACGCGGTTCGGAATCATCGGCCTGCCGTCAGGGTGCGAGGGAGACACAGCGACGGCACGCGGTTCGGAATCATCGGCCTGCCGTCAGGGTGCGAGGGAGACACAGCGACGGCACGCGGTTCGGAATCATCGGCCTGCCGTCAGGGTGCGAGGGAGACACAGCGACGGCACGCGGTTCGGAATCATCGGCCTGCCGTCAGGGTGCGAGGGAGACACAGCGACGGCACGCGGTTCGGAATCATCGGCCTGCCGTCAGCAGCGCCGGCCACCAGAGCCAGCGGCATCAGCCCAGCCGTGAAGTGCCCCTTAAGGTGGCGTTCCAGGAAAGCGCCTGGAATCTACCGGCGCTGTCCGGCTCCAGGGACGAACACGCGTTCCCTGTAAACAAACCGCCTCGACAGCGGCGCCAGTGGAAAACGCGGCTTTGAAAGTTGAAATGAAGGCGGCATGGGCGCTTTATAGGCCGCGCAGTGGAGGGTTCCGTCGCCGCAGTGGAAACGCAGCGCGCACCACGAATCTGTTTTGCTGACCCAGTTGCGGCGCGGGGACGACGCGCTCCCAGATTACTTCGAGTCCTGCCCAAGGTGAAGCCCCTCCTTATCCTCCTGGCGAGTCAATCAAGGCCGGCCGAGGTGAGTGAAGGGCCGAGTGAGGAGGGCACGTGGATCAGTTTTCACGGTTTTCTCGCGAAGAAGGAACAAGGGCTGCAAACTGCAGCTGTCTCGAGTTGGTTCGGTGGTTCGGTGGTCAGGTCGTGGCGCTCGTGGCGGTCCAAGGGGCGGCAGGCCAAAGGGCGGGCAGCTCGACGGAGAGGCCCTTATCGGCTTCAATTGGGTCGCTCGCTCATCACTGAAACGAGATTTAGATTCGCGGGGATGCTGTGGCGGGCCGAGCCGCCTCGGGTGTCGAGTGGAACGCGAGTGTGCGTGAGCGCGCGAACGCGGAACCCTCGAGAGATAATGCGACTCTATGGTTTTATCAAAAGGTTTTAAAATGATATTTTTTAAAAATTTTGCTTTGCAAGGACACTTTATATGAATCTTTCTCTTGAATCAATGATTTTGGCGTAGGGTAGGACCTCACAAGGTAGGACGTCAACATACCAACAAGCGTTATGTACTCTTCGGACGGAAATGCGTAAGTGATGACGGGGCTTGGCTCAGAGCAACGTTTGATTGCACTAGAAGGTAATCCACCCCCACTTCCTTTCCTAAGCTAGACAAGGCGTTCCGCGAAAAGTGAGTGTTATTGTCATGCCGCGTCAAGCCCCGTCCTTGGCCGCTCGAGTGGCACCTCGTCCTTGGCGTGCTTCGAACGACCAAAGAAGGAAAAAAAACGACAGTGGGACGTGACAGTCTAGCCGACAATGGGCCAGAAGTTTCTGCCCTTCCGACATTGCGCGTAGTTTGCAAAGTCGCGGAATCCGGAGGCGATGGACGAGCCGTGGTGAAAGGTCGGGGCGCTCCGCTTGGTTCGCGCCCTGGCTTCCGCGGCCGCTGACGCAAAACAAAACTTGTTTATTTTGGCAACAATTTGCGGGCGCTTTCTTCGGCCCTTGGCCTGGCTGGCCACTTTGAAGCGAATTTGCCTGACGCGGCCGATAAGGTTGCCACTCGAAGTGAGCCACGCAGTTGCCGTGTGGACATGTGGTAACCTTATCTCAGCAAAGACGCATCGCGCAGCCGTGTCCGAGCGCCAAAGTCATCAGCTATCTGCAAAAACGTGTGTTGTGTGGTTGTGTCGCTTAGCGACTTTGATCCACTAACCGAAAAGTAAATATCAACATGTCTCGGAAATTCCTGACGAAACAACAGACGAGTACCTAGAACAACGACGGAAGGACACCCTTTCGAACCGCACCACGAACGAGGAACTCGTTGTGAAGAACTCATAGAGAGTACTCTTTTAGTCAAAATGATTCTACTATTAGAAGAAAATCTACTTTTTTTTGACGCAGCACGTTCTTTTGAGTAAAGCATGTCTTGAAGGACGAAAGTCCATGAACCGAGCCTGCCAGTTGTGTCGAGTCGTGCGTTCCGTCAGGGACCGTGGTTGATCTGGCGGAAAAATCGGCTAGGCCATATGAAGGCCGAAGGGTGCCTAGAGGTGCCATGGGGTCGCCCGCTATCGGGCCGTAAAATGGGTCAGCGGTTGCCGTCCTAATGAATGGGGAGCGCCGAGAGAATTCGATGTCCGAGCACCTCCGCGATATCAGTGGAATTCTACTGATATACTGCCCCGGGCCGCCACGCCACGCCATGCGCAAACTACGTCTCGATAGTGCTCTCATACAAACACGCTCGGGGCGGCAAACAAAAGATCGTCGGACACTTCCCGACCCAGCGCAGTCACACTGCCCGGCTGTATAGACTAAATGTCTAAACAATGCAGTCATGCCTATTTTTTAATTTTTTTTCGGACTATGATGTCGGCTATGGTACTGACGGAGACCCCCATTGGTGAGATCACACTTTCGGTTCGAGTCCCATTTAGCGACTCTGGGGCTCAAAAATCGTCCGGGAATTTGACCGCCTCCGGCCCACTGTGCACTGGAGTCACGCGATGACGTCACCCTGGCATTGTGCGCACGGGCGGGTAGGAAGGAGAGGCGGGGCTTTGGGGTGGGCCGCGTCCTCCGCAGCGATTTCGAAGAGTCACCTCGTCGCTTTTTCTCTCTCTCGCACCCCTCAGGAACGCCCCACGAGTGCGTCGGAGACCGAGCGAGAAATCAGTGAGCAGCCGTGCCACCCCCAGCACGGCATTTCCCGCGGTAGTGACGTCAGAGCGCTTCCCTTCTCGCCGGCGCCGCGAGCGCGCCCTCCAGGCCGGCCGCCGTAAGCTGGCCCGCCTGGCTCGCCACTCGCCAGGCCCGGAGGCGAGGCGCCCTCTCCCGCGCGGCCGTGTTGCGTCAGCCGGCGAGCGGAGCGGGCGCCACCCCGAAACCCAGCAGCTTCTCACCGCGTCGGCGGAGGGCGGCTAGCGGCTCGGCGACACACCGGACGTCATCGTCGTCGTGATCGTCGTGATGCTCGTGCTGCCGGACCGCCTCACCTAGCCTGGCCGGCGTGCCGTCCCGGCCCGCACCGACACGCTGCTCACTCATTGCTTTGTTGACATCGGCGAGGGCCGCTGCTGGCCGCTGCTCTCGGGACGCGCTGCAGCCGCCGGCGGAGGGCCACGGAGACGAGTAGGCGACGGGGCGGGACGGCGCGCCGCCCTCATTGAGCGCGCGGTCACACTGATCGATTGGTCAAGTTGACGCGGTAAGTAGAGTGCTACTTGCGCCCTGTTCTGCGCGGGACGGCGCCGCTGGTGGTTCTCTGTGTTTTGTTGTGGTGTGTGTATGTGTGTGTGTTTGTGTGTGTGTGAGAGAGTGTTGGTGAGAGTGAGAGTGAGTGAGAGAGGCCGCAAAACTGCAAAATAATCGTTTTATTTTTTCACACGTGTATTTTTTTTTTGCATCGAAAGGCATTATCTTTTAGCTGTAATTCGAACGAATAATTAAATACACTTACAGTGTACGCTCTTTGAAGTGCACGATCTCGACGACGTCGTGTTTCGTGAAGTCGGTATCTTGGATTGGACAGACTCGACACGTGGACTCCTCGTCCTGCGGGCACGAGGGCGTGGGTGGGCCTTCCCTGGAGCTGCAGCGGGTGGTGCAGTGGGCTGGACTCGTGACGCCACGGCGACGTGATAACGGGGCTGGTGTGACGTCACTCCAGTAAACACGCCGGCAGACGTTCTCCTGGCGACGCGGCGGGGCGGGGCGGGGCGGGGCGGGGCGGGGCTGCTGGGCGGGGTGGGGCGGCGCGGCGACGGCGCGCGCGCGCGCTCAGCTGCTCGTATTCTGTGAGGCGCGCCGCTCGCGGCAGGAGTAAAGTAGCAGCGGCGGTAGAAGGAGAAGAAGGCTAGTATCGGTAGCGTGTGTGTTTGTGTGTGTGTGTGTGTGTGTGTGTGTGTGTGTGAGTGTGTGTGTGAGTGTGTGTGTGAGTGTGAGTGTGTGTGTGTGAGAGAGTGTGAGTGTGAGTGTGAGTGTGTGTGAGTGTGAGTGTGTGAGTGAGTGAGTGAGTGTGAGTGTGTGACGCGGCGCCGTGCAGCCCCGTCAGTCGCAGGGGAACGTCGCGCCGCATCGGATTGCTCCGGATCGCTCCCAACCGCTCCCAACGCTGGGCATCGCTTCGCTTGGCACATCGCTTCGCCGCTTCGCCGTGGTGGCCGTTGTCCTGGTGAGTGCCAGTGAGAGTACAGCACATGGAGTGCCGCGGCGGCCCTCACTGCTGCCAAGGACAATCATCGGCGAATCGGCTGCCAGTGGCGCCGCTACTCGCGTTTTCGTTTTCGCGCGGTCGGGGGGTCGGGAACGAGGGCGGATCCGGAGACTGGTTCAGGGGCCGGTGTTGTCAGAGTTGCCTACTTGCAAGGGACATGACGCGACCCTTGGCCTGTATCCGCGCGCCTGGCTGAAACACGATTGGTAAATGAGACAGCGCGAGTGAGACAGACCTCGAGACGAGGGGTTTCAAAAAGCAGGGAGCTGGAACCTGGACGTGCATTCCGCTGTGACCAGCCGCGCTGTTCCTTGCGGTAGTCCAACCCCCAGAGGGAACCAGAGGGAAAGGGAGATGGGGTGGAAGTGGGGGAGTGGGTCAAGGGCACCTCTACAAATGTAAATTTAATATTTCCCGGACATCATTCTGAATGGGCAATAGACCAGAACGTGGCCTGAACGTCTCGTCTCTGAACGGTTCCTTACCGCCATGTGCGTGATTCCTGGGGGGCTTTGCTTGATCCGCGCTGAATCATCACGACCTGCGCTAAGCCTGGCCTGGGCGTTGGTCCCCGCGCCAAACGAAGCGGGCCCCCTCGGATCGATATGCAAAACGGGTGCCGGCGCGCCACGGTCGCGCATGGCGCAGTCCGCAGCTGCTGGCACCAGGGCGTGCGCGGGCCGGGGGCGAATGACCCTGGCGGGCTGCTCTGGTCGCTCCGTCTCTCTCGCACTCATGGCGCGCCCCGTAAGGGTGCGAGAGAGACAGCGACGAGCTGGCGCGGCCGGCACGCCGCCGGGCTGCGGTTATTGTTCCCTGTATTTGTTCAACTTGCCGATTTGGCGGAGGACGCGGCCGTTCGATTACAAACTGGGACCGCGTCGCGCTGTGTCTCTCGCACTCATGGGGCGGCCCGTTGGGCCCGTTGGGGCGACAGAGGCACAGGGAGGACGGCTCGTCTCGCTGCACGCGCGAGGCTAATCACCTCCATCGCGCGCGATACGTGCGTCTTATCTATCGAGAAAACACTGTCCGGCTTGGTGCGCTCATGCTGGTCTTCCTCCTCCTCCTCGCCAACCAGGCAGGCCCGCGCTGCGCTCCGCCGGCCGACGAGGATGGTCTGTCGTTTCGGGAAATGAGAGGAAGACCATTTGTTGGCCGGCCGCTTGGCGCAGCTTCGTCTTTATCTGGTGGGGTGGGGCTTTCTGGGATCGGGGCCCGATAGCCTCTCGGATCCACGCTCGCGTGCATGAGAGCGTTCCTTCTAAATCGGAGGGCCGCGCACCGCCGAGCGCCATGCGACTCAAAGGTCGCCGTCGGTGATGACGTCACTCTGGGGAAGGAATCAACACCCCTGTGTTTCCCTTGATTTCGGCCCGTTTTCGCGGTGTGGGTGATACGGCTCTGTTTTCTCTGGATGCGCCCTTGTCTGGGCGCCGTCTGGGCGCTATTCGTGGAGGCTGCTGCTGCACTGCGGGCCTGGCGGTCTGGCCGGGCGGTCTGGCCTGGCTGCCGGGCCTAGAGGCCGCACCGCGAAATAGCTTGGGTCATCCATGCGGCCATGTGTTGACGCCGCCTAATTGAATCCACTTGGCCGTGATTGCGCTGTGCGGCTTGTGCGTGTCGCGTGACCGATTTGCCGTCCAGTCCGGGTCCAGTCTGACAGCGGCGCTTGCTGCTCCTGCTAGTGGCGGCGTGCGGCTCACAGTGGGCCAGAAGACTGGTGGACGCGTTTTGAGCTCCAGCGTCGCTAAATGGCACTCGAACGACGTGTGACCCCACTGCTCTCCGAACGAGGAATCCATTGGTGGGGTCACAGATTCGGTTCGAGCCCTGTATAGCCGCGTCTAGAGTTTTGACCGCCTCCGCCGGTCTTTTGGCCCACTGTGCTGCGCCAGTCACTGTTTTGGGTCCGGGACGGTCTTTCCGGTTTCCCCGAACTTCGGTCCGCGTGCCGGAGTCACTATCGCATCCAAGTAGCGGATAATGTTAACTGAATGGCCAGACACGAGGGGTGATAGTCGCCCAGGGGTCAAAGGGTGGGTCACGGTCATGCCCTCCACCATGTCCGTGCCTGGGTTGCTGCCTGCCTGCCTGCCTGCCTGCCTGCCTGCCTGAGACTGGATCCCACCAGAAACGCGAACGACGGCTGGTAAATGAGCTGTCCCGCCTGCCCTGCACTGATAAGATTATTTGCGTCAATACCGCAGCTGGCTGCGTCCCTCCCGCCAACGCTGGAAAGCCGCCCCCTCCCCCCCCCCTCACTCACACATACACGATTCCCGGTTCATGTTGCTCGCTTCAAGCAATTGGAAAATCGTTTCTGGTCCATTTTCTTGACGGCGCACTTGAAGACACACGGGTGGTTAGTACAAGGACGCAACTTAAAGCAACTTAACCCCTTAAATCTTCAAATAATTTTTTTTGGATGACCTTTGCATGGCAGGAAATATTATGCGTCCTCGCAGCGCTGTTTGTTAATTCCATTTGGAAGGGACAGGTGCCGTGACTTTCTGTCCCTCCCGCACTCATTGGCAGCCCATGAAGAGCGACAAGCGCAGAGCTATGCAATGGCGTTGTCTAATTTGAGGACGATCCTTTAATTCCTTGCCGAGATAAAATGCGGGCAACATAACATGTAGGGCACGGGCGGGCTGGGCTGAGGCCTTGCCGCCGCCGACGACGAGTCGACTAGCATTAATCCACGTGTCGTTGGCTAGTTGAATTAATCGACTTGTGCTTTGCAGGTGCGCGGCGAGAACGAGGGATGAGGCTCGTCTTCGGGCGGTATGCAGCACTGCACCTGCACAAGGCTAAAGGCTATGCTTGACGCTTCGGCGCAGCAGTAGCAGCACCAGCGCACCTAGTCGTTGCGGCAGGCGCACCAGCCCACCCGCCAGCTCCACCCCCTCCCCCTTGTCGGCCCCCGGCGCCGCCATGACGCGCGCCGACCTGGACTCGATCCTGCTGCAGCTGGGCGACTTCGGCCGCTTCCAGTTCGCCAACTACGTCGCCATCAGCTTCCCCATCCTGTTCTCCGCCATCTACACCCTGACGTATGTCTTCACGGCCAAGGATCTGGAGTACAGGTGAGTGGTGGCGGGAGGCTGTCTGGGGCGGCGCGCGCGGCGTGGGGTGGGCGGCTGGCGGCTGCGGCGAGGGGTGGGGTGGGGGGTGCTGCCCGCGGCTTCCTGGCTGCCCGCGTGCCGCCAGCGTGCTGCCAGGCTGTCTGGCAGCGCCGCCAGGAGCGTGGCACCGCGTCGGCGTCGCGGCGACCTTGACCGACTGCGGGCGCGCGAGCGTGGCAGTGTGACTTAACGTAACGACCACCGTGTGCGACTCGTACTTCGCATCGCCACTGCCCACTCCGGGCGGCGCAGCACAGTGGGCCAGAAGACCGGCGCAGGCAGCCGAAACTCTATACGCGTTTTGAGCTGCAGAGTCGCTTAACTTAACAGGACGTGTGAACCCACCAATGGATTCCCCGTTCGGAGAGCAATCCATTAGCGGGGTCACACATTCTGTTCGAGTCCCATTTAGCGACTCTGGAGCTAAAAACGCTTTCCGTATTTCGACCGCCGCCGCCCCTCTTCCGTATCCGCGCCTAGCGTGGGTGGGCCGCGGCGACGGCGCTTTTCGGTTTCCGCAGCGCTGGGCCGCTAACTTGGCTAACTGGGTAAAGTGGTTTGCCCGCCTCACCGGCTGGATTTGCCTCGTTGCTCCGCGGCCTTGGTGACCTCCAAGGCCGCCACCACACAGTGGGTCAGAAGACCGTTGAGGCGGCCAAAATTCTATACGCGTTTTGACCTCCAGAGTCGCTGAATGGGACTCGAATCGGACGTGTGACCCCACCAATGAATTGCTCTCCAAACGAGGAATCCATCGGTGGGTTCACACGTTCAATTCGAGTCCCATTTAGCGACTCTGGAGCTCGAAACGCGTCTAGAATTTTGGCCGCCTCAACTGCCTTCTGAGCCACTGAGCGCAGTGCCGCGGCCGATGCACCTCTGAGTCCGGCCGGGAGCACGCGGCTAGCGACGGACCACGTTTGAGTGGCACGGACGAACTGGTTGGAACCGCCCCAAACCAGACACCGGACGCTTCCCAGGCTCTCTTGTTGTTGTTGTTGTTGTTGTTGTTTTTGCAAGGCCGTCATATACTCGACCGCTTATGCCTGTTTGCGCGTCGCAAGCGCGCATCCTGCGGGGCGGGAGAAAGAACCCTATTTAGCCGCCCGAAAAGTAGGCAAAAAGTATCGCTTTGGTCTGAGCACGGTGGAGCACCGTGGGTCTGAGGCAAAAAGTGCTGCTTTGCCCCCCTCCCCCGCCGTTCTTAGGCTTGCCGCGCGGCTTGTCGCATATCCTGCGCGTGCGGCTCGCCGATACGGCTGCTCTGCTCGCTGCGCCGCGGGCTGCACAGTGGGCCAGAGGACCGGCGCCGGCGGCGGCGGCCAAAACTCTAGACGGGGTTTGAGCTCCACTGTCGCTAAACAGGACTCGAACCGAACGTGTGATCCCACCAATGGATTCCTCGTTCGGAGAGCAATCCATTGGTGGGGTCACTCGTTCGGTTTGACTCTGGAGCTCAGAAACCGTCCGGGATTTTGGGTTTGCCCACTGTGCACCGTGGAGATAACCAAATGGAAGGCGGCATTTAACGCCGCCGTTAAGAGGCCTTCCCTCCCCCTCCCCGCGTGTTGGTGTCGTCACGTGTGGCGACGGCCCACACGTGTCTGTCCGTGGCGTGGCGCTGCATTACCTGACCGTGGCGATGACGTAACGCGCGTTACGCCTTGCGGTACCAGTCTACGCGTCCCCGCCGTGATCCCGTTTCCCACGCGCCTTTCCGATCTGCCCGTCGGGAACGCCATCCAGCCAGCAGACTATGCGCTGTCGTCGCGCTGTTTCTGTCGCACACTCTCAGAAACTGGACCCGGCCGTGTAGGTGTGGAGCTGACAATGGCTCACTGCTCTGCTTGGCTCTGCTCGGCCAACGGCTTGGCCCGCGTCCAGCGTCTCGTTGCTGCACTGGCCGAGCGTAGCCGAGCGCACTGCACCCGTCTGCCTCGCACTGCTTGTCCTCGCCGAGGACGACGGAGAGAGTGACGCCGCCGTCTCTGTCCCCAGATGCCGCATCCCGGAGTGCGAGGGGCTGGGCAGCCCGCTGGCCAGCGCCCTGGGTGGGCTCGTCGGCCAGGGTGGCGACCTCGCCGTGTCCAAGGCCGCCACCACGGCGGCCGGCGCGCCGCGGCACCAGTACATCCCGGACTGGCTGGAGCACGCCGTGCCGCACGAGGGCAGGGCCCCCAAGAACTGCCACCGCTACGCCCCCGCCGGCCCCGCCGTGCCCAACGGCTCTCGCACCGACTGCCCCGCCGAGCTGTTCTCGCGCACTGAGGTGGTCCGCTGCCAGGACTGGGTGTTCGAGCCCGGCCAGATGAACTCCATCGCCAGCGAGGTACTTGCAGCAACTGCATTCAAACCCCTAGAGGGACCTTCAGGCCTCTCTCTCCTCAGTTTCCCCCAGTTGCTCACGGTAACTGAACTTTCCTCTCCAGTGGAACATCGTCTGCGACGAGAACAAGTGGCAGCTGTCCATCGTGGGCACGATAAACAACATCGGCCTGTTCGCGGGGCTTCCCTTCGCCGGCTTCTTCTCGGACAGGTGAGCAGCTCGAGTGCGGCCGGTCTTCTGGCCCACTGTGTGGTGGCGGGTTGCGGCAGTGCGACGCGCACGTGGCGCCCGCCAAGGTTGCCTCTCTTTTTCCCGCCTCGTCACTCACTTCTTTCACGGACTAAACGGTCGCGACGGAATTCCGCCAGACTCTTTGTTCCGTACGGCCAGCATGGTATATTGCACCGGTGTGCAGTATTTCATTTAGTTTTTTTTTTTTAATTTTTTTTTAATTTTTTTATTTTTTTTATTTTTTTTCCGCCTAGGTTCGGCAGGAAGGCGTTGCTGTTCTGGTCGTGGGGCATCACGTGCTGTATGGGCATGGTGCGCTCCTTCGCCACCAACCTCGTCATGATGCTGACCTTCGAGTTCCTGGACGCCTTTTTCGGCGCGGGCGTCTTCAGCGCGGGCTTCATCCTGGGTGAGTCCTGCGTGGCTCTGTCTGTTTCTCTCGCACCTTCATGGAACGACCCACGAGTACGAGAGAGACAGAGCGACGGACGCGCGGATGCTCCAGTTGGTTTGCTGGCTCGTAACTTCACTGCTAAAACTAATGGACGTCTTTCGTCGGCAGCGCTGGAGTTCGTGGGCCCGGACAAGCGCGTGGTGGCGGGCACGGTGCTCAACCTCTTCTACTCCGCGGGGCAGGTGCTGCTCGGCGCCGTGGCCTGGGCGGTGTTCGACTGGCGCTGGCTGCTGCGCTCCATCTACATCCCGGGCTTCCTGTGCCTGCTGCTGCTGTGGTGAGTTTTTCTCTCTCTCTCTCTCTCGCACCCACGGCTAGCCCAATGCGTGCGAGAGACACAGAGCGACGGTGCGGTTAGAATGTGCGAATCAAGGATGTTGGTTTGGACCGCCAGGCCCACCCCCGAGTCCGTGCGGTGGCTGGCGTCCAAGGGGCGCTACGCCGAGGCGGACAGCATCATCCGCAAGGTGGCCAAGTTCAACAGGGTGGTCATCAACGAGGCCCTCGAGGACCGCGTCGACCTGGTGCAGGTCAAGTCGGAGGACACGGTGCGTCCAACTGAAATGTTCTTGCAAACTTCACGTTTTGTAACAGAGCGGTTGAGATAACTCGAACAAGGCCTGGACCTGAAGCCGAAGTAGTCACGGTGCGTCCTTTGTTTTTTTGATGCAGGATAAACAGAAGGACTCGGAGAAAGGACTGCTGGGGAAGTCCCAGAAGGATCTTGACGGGCAGGACAAGAAGGAGGCGGGCGGCAGCACCTTCAGGAATCTGCTCAACACCTTCAAGTCCTCCAGGCTGCTCTTCCGGTTTATGAACTGTTCATACTGCTGGTAAGAAATTATAATTTTTTTTTAAAGAAAATTATTGTCCGCGTTTTCCCGCACGCTGTGACTCATTTCCGTCGCCTTCCCCCAGGATGGCCAACACCTTCGTGTACTACGGCCTGTCGCTCAATTCGGTGTCCATGGCGGGTAACGACTACCTCAACTTCATCCTGGTGACGCTGATCGAGCTGCCCGCGCTGCTGGCCCAGCTGTGGCTCATGAACATCTTCGGCCGCCGGTCCTGCCTGTCCAGCACCATGATCATCGCCGGGGGCTGCTGTGTCGCGTTCCTCGTCATCCCTGAAGGTGAGAGAGAGAGAGAGCGAGAGAGAGAGAGAGCGAGAGAGAGAGAGAGCGAGAGAGAGAGAGCGAGAGAGAGAGAGCGAGAGAGAGAGAGCGAGAGAGAGAGAGAGAGAGAGAGAGAGACTGAGACTGAGACTGAGACTGAGACTGAGACTGAGACTGAGACTGAGACTGAGACTGAGACTGAGACTGAGACTGAGACTGAGACTGAGACTGAGACTGAGACTGAGACTTCAGCGGTGGCGAGGTAGGCAGCCCTCGCAGGTGGCGAGTGTAACGGGACTGCCTACCCGGAGTATCGCAGGCGCTACTGCCTCGTGGTGCCTCAGTCGCCATTCGTTACTGACCTGGCTGGTGTTTCCGCAGACTACCTGTACACGAAGCTGACCACGTTCATGATCGGCAAGTTCGCCATCACCATCTCCTTCGCCGTCATCTACGTGTACACGGCCGAGCTGTTCCCCACCAACGTGCGCCACTCGCTGCTCGGCTACTGCTCCATGTTCGGCCGCATCGGCTCCATGCTGGCTCCGCAAACGCCCTTGCTGGTGAGTCATCGCGGTGGCCGCCCCGGTCAAAGTCCCGGACGCGTCTTGAGCTCCAAAGTCGCTAAACAGGACTCGAATCGAACGTGTGACCCCACCAATGGATTGCTCTCCGAACGAGGAATCCATTGGTGGGGTCACACGTTCGGTTCGAGTCCTGATTAGCGACCCTGGAGCTCAACACTCGTCCAGATTTAGTGAGGGGGTTCGGATTCCCTGCTGCCTTCGGATAGTCACTTCCCTTCCTTTGCCGCAGGCCACCATCAACGCCAGCCTCCCGCTCACGCTGTTCGCGGTGTCGTCCGTCATCGGGGGAGTCCTTTCCTTGTTCTTCCCTGAAACCAAAGACAAGTCCCTGCCGGACTCCATCAAGGAGGCTGAAGAGATCGGCAAATCCGATCGCTAGGTTCACTATTTGTGGCACGGTCAGGTTTTCCTCTCCAATGAACTGATTCCAATCAAGGATTTTCTCCTCCAGTTCACCCTTCACGACAGACAATAGTCCGATTTTGTTTTATACCATTAATGCTTCATTCACCAAACAGTATTTCAAGAAACAAGGCTGTGTGACAAGTGGTTTAGTTCTCACTTGATTTATGAGATTTATTTATTGTAGAGACATTCCATGATGTTTTTCAATTGAACGCCAATGCTTCATGTTTTATAATGTGAAAATGTGAAGTTTCAATCAGTACCACTTTTATATTAGGACTGTATAGACCCTTGCTGAGTTTTGGACAAAGTATGTATATTTTTATGAATAAGTGTGAAAGTTTTTAGAAACTTTTGATCGCGTTATTTTTATATATTCTAGTTTTGTCTTCCAGTGATTTCAGTGTTTGTTGTCACATAATCTAAGAGTTAACAATTTTAATGTACTGAACAAATGACACTTATCATATTTACGGCTCAGTTTGTGATAATGGCGTACTCTACAGTTATGTTTCGCTGTGCCAAATTTGGTATTTATTTATTAAAATAAATAATCCTTGTAATTCATTTGTGTCATTCATCTCAAGGCCTACAAGAATCCAGTCCAATACTCCATTACACGAAACTGCCTCCGAAACGGCTGTTTCGAACTTGGCGCGCCTATTGTAAGGCCATTTCCCAAGCAGTGCTGCCAAACAAAGAAACTGAACACCACCTGGCATGAATACACAAAGGAGATGCATGAAAAGTACGGAATTTGATCAGGTAATTTTTCACATAATGTTTGTTGTTGATATTGACTTTTAAAAGACGACAGGCTTTACTTTTAAATCTTGTCTTGGAGTGTTACTTACTCTATGAGCATCCTCTTCCACTGCCGTTTCCGGCTAAAGTAAAAACAATATGGCGAATCAAAACATAACCAAGAACATGTGTGAAGACAATCCAGTTTTTAAATATTTATGCCCCAGTTTACTTTCAGAGATAGACTTACTGAAAGAATTGAAGGCAGTAAGTTAATTTATTTGTCGTGACAGAACATTTTATTAATCGATTTTATCAAATCGACGAAGGTTATAGTACACTTCACACTTCTGTGTTTCAGAGATGTTTTAAAATTAAAGGGCTGGAGAGGAAAAATAAAAATGAACTGACTGAAATTTTTATTCGGCATATTATGCCACTGCCACAACGAACTTTCCCTAATAATCATCATGGTAAGCTCATCAATAAGATGATCCAGAGGGAAGGTTTCCTATCCAGACGGGCTGAAAAAGCAGAGGAAAGAAAAACGTTAGTGCCATTTTCATTCACTTTGCTTAATATCGACGCTCACCTTAATTCCCGTAGAATGAATGAAGTATTAAGTGTGTTGTTTTCTTTTTGCTCCTGCAGATCTTTACAGTTCGGATTTAGTGACAAAATAAAACAAGATCCCAAATCTTCATCATTAGTCGGAGCTGGAAGCTCTTCCTCACAATCTGGAGACCGTTTTAAAGCCACCAATTGATTCGCCTCATCTACAGACGCGGAGGCTATCTTTGAAAAAGTCAACATCATCTTCATCAAATTCTTCCCTAGACAAAGTTATTATTAGAGACAGGTCGAAAGAAAGAAAGAATTCCTCAGAATCAGATCGTCAGAGAAGCAATAGTGACGAAAAAGATACTGAGTTAAGAAAAGTGGAACTTAAGAGATCACATTCTACTGAGGTGAATATATTATCTTATATTTCAAACCTGACACAAATTCATTTAGTTGCTTAAAATCTGTATTTATAATTTACAGAGTAATGAAGACACATCTCCATCTAAAAAATTGAGGCAAAGAATTGCTTGGCCATAATTATTTTTATTTATTTTCATTATTATAATTTTTTGTTTTCCCAAGTGGTTTTTACCTGGGAACAGTATGTTCATTGTATGAATTCATGAATACAAACGATTGTTGAAAAAACTGGTCACTTAATTGTCTCTTTCCTGCCCCAGCAAAAAATGCATTCAAACTTGTGAAGTGATTTAGATTGTCGTGTCACGTAAAGTGTGTCATTATTGATAGCTTCAGCTATGTGAGAAATTTATGCACCATAGCAGAATTTCTCCTTTTCCCAAATGGCCAAAATAAAATAAGTTTCTAGAGTGTGGGTTTTTTTTTTTTTTTTTTGGTCATGACTTTATTCTGGCTGTTACATATGCTTCACATCACACACTTTGCCATTATATTTAACTCCAGTTTGAAAAATTATAAACTCTGATACATACTCTTTAATATACAAGGAATCGACACCAACAAGCTTCAAGTCCTACAGTTATGAGCTTGACTGCATGATCTGAAGGCAATGATCGATACTTTTACAATCAGCATGGACTAAAAGAGGCAGTCAATGGGTCCTATGGTTTGCTGAGCTTGTGTTTGCCATATGGGGCACATTAAAACTTGATCAAAACAAAAAGAAACTACTGGATCTAGACTTACATGAAATACAACAAATTTTGATACGACTTGAAAGACAATTGTTTTATCATCAAAAACAAATGTGAGGCACAAGGTTAGCTATTAATCTTCTATTTTTTTTTCTTTGATGGCTCAACACAGTGGTTTACTTCATTGCATGCTCCTATTTTAAAACACGAAAGCTATGCAATCTTGTGAAACATGATGACAAAATTCAAAGATACAAGAAAAGTAAAACAATTGGTTGAAATCAATGACCAGCATCCACCTGCTTTCTTTCCTAATGGTAACAATGGAATGGCCCTTCACAAATATTGCTCCAGAAAAAATGTACAAACGATAAAAACAACCAGTAGCAATAACATGCTACCTAAACAAAAGCATCACTTTCCATTAGTAGTCTGCTCAGTTTTCTGGTATGAACATAACTTTCCCTTTTGATCAAAATAGGATCAGTCCTATAGGAAAAAATAAAAGAACTTCAGACAGATACTTACAGAGTTCTTTAGGCAAATGAAAAAAAAAAAAATTATTGGAAGATCAAAGCAGCAGCTTTTTGTCCACACCACACCCCCACCACTCTTCAATAATGATGCTTGCATGGGTATGCAGCAAACAACACCCCAACAGTTCCTCCTTGTCAAACCAAAATATCACTCTCAATTCTCACCTAACATCAACAAACACAAAGAGACATCTAGCACCAAAAAACATAACAATCAAAAAGTTTAAAAGTACTGATGTGTCTCGTAAGAAAAAGTGTTTTCTGAGTGCATATATTCCTGGGTACAATAAAATTCACAGTTCTTAAAAAAAAAAAAAAGAGTTTTCTTCATGACTTTCCTCCAAATCCACCCATTAGATTCCCTGCCCCTTGTTGTAACTGTCTCATCATGTTTTGAAGACCGTTCATGCCACCTGAAAACAAAAGTTCAAATAAAGTACAGCTTGTTTTGGCTGCAGTGTTCGAATATAGAAAGGCAAATAAGAAGACCGGTCTGCAAACTCACCCATTTGCTGTAGCACTCTTGGGTCCATCATCTTTGCCATTTGTTGATTGAGTTTCGCCATTTGATTGGGGTTAACATTTTTAGCCATATCTCCTCCCTTGAATAATCCCTTGATACCACCCATCCTTTTAACTACAGCAGCAAACTTGGTATACTGTGCAATAAGGTCCTTGACTTCTTTCTCAGTGACACCTGCACCTTGAGCAACTCGGACAACCCGCCCTTGCTGTTTGCTAAATAGCTTGGCGCCATCTCTATTGTCTAACTCTGAAAAGAATGGAGGCACAATTTTTGATGTATCACTCACTTTGCTACATGTGAGATAAATTTCAAGAAAATGTGTAAATCATGTACCTTTATCATTCATACTATCCATTATTGTCATTAGCCGCTTCAATCGGGCCATGGATTCTTGTTCACTGCCTTTAGATAAAATATCCTGACTGAAGCCTGGGATCATACCCTGTGAAGAAAAAAGAAGAATTGGATTTGCGACTTTGGTTTACCAGCAAGGCAGTGATAGCACTAAGCACTAAGATTACCATTATCTGTGAGAAGGGACCCATCTTCATAATATTTTGGAATTGTTCATACATGTCACGAAGAGTGAACTGGCCATGTTTAATTTTCTCAATTAGTTCTTCATTGTCGTCAAGATCAAGTTTCCTTCACTTTATCCATCAGGCCTTCAATATCACCCATACCAAGTAATTTGCTTATGAATGGCTTTGTTTTAAACGGTTCTAGATCATCAATATGTTCTCCCGTACCAATAAAGATTACAGGACTGTTAGTGGCTGCCACACTGAATGGGAAAGTAAAAGAAAGTAAAATACACCAGAACAGGATCAGAATTGATTGAATGAGTGTATAATACTTACGCACTAAGGGCACCACCACCCTTGGCATGGCCGTCTAACTTTGTGATAATCACAGAACCAACATCAACTTTTTCTTTGAAAGCTCTCGCTTGAGCCTCACAAGCTTGACCAATTGTGGCATCCATAACGAATATAGCATTGTCAGGTTTCTGTAAAGTTTAAAATAAAAATCTTCAATGATCTGAAGAAGGTACAACAAAACAAGATGTTACATTAAAAATGAAAAATCCTAACTTACAATAGCATTAGAGACAGCCAACATTTTCTTCAAAGAGAGATTCTTCTTGTTTATGCCTTCCACTGGTATCCACTATAATGATTTCAAAGCCTTCCCTCTTAAACATCTCTACACCGTCTTGGGCAATGACTACGGGATCTACTTCAGTGTAACTGAGAGGTAGGAAAAACACATATTTTTAATAAATTGGGCTATAAAAGTTTTTGAAAATATTAGGATATATTTTTAAACCAGTGATTATACATACCTTCCATAAAACGGAATTCTTGCCTTTGTGGCGTTCTGTTTAAGTTGGTCATATGCACCAGCACGGAAGGTATCAGCACAAACTAAACATGCTTTCCAGTTTTTCTTGAGGTAGTGATATGCCAATTTAGTACACGTTGTCGTTTTAACCAGAACCTTGCAAACCAACAAACATAATAATGTTTGGCTTTCCTTTCACTGGCTGGAAAGGTTTTACTCCAGGGTCGACAAGCTGGAAATACATGTTAATATGGTCAGTGAAACTTCACAATTATTTTTAACACCTGAGGACATGCTCAAGTAAGAGTTGATACAAACCTTGACAAGCTCCTTAAACACAGCACTCTGAATCATCCGACGCTTATTAAGACCACCAGCCATCTCCTCAAAGTCAATAACAGACCGAACATTTTCACGGAGTTTTTTCAACCAAACGAATATTTACATCAGCTTCCAACAAGGCAGCACAAATCTCCTTAAGCAAGGCATTGAGAACCTGAAATTTAAAAAAAAATAAAACGAAAAATTACTCAAAGTGGTCTTATTTAAAAATAGTGCCAAGGAAAAAGAAAACAACATTCGAATGTGAGATAAATTTAATTTTTCTGACCCCAAAGAGATATTTTTGATCATGGCTCAGTGGTTGATTCAGTAAAATTGAACTCAGGACATTATCTTTTCGGCAAAACAAACAGGAAAAGACAAATGAAACAGCTTTAGGAGCAATCAAAATATGTCATCACAACAGACAGCCAGATGCCCACTGCCATATGCGGGTGCACCACACCCCAGGGCACAATTATTTTACTGAGCAATGCCTGCGTGCGGAACGACTGAAATCTGCGCAACGACCCGTTGCAATGAGTTTAATAAATGACGGCACATTGGTATGAAATTGTTGTTGTCAGTGTCATTTGGGAATTTCCCTGATCAGGTTAGGTGCGCACTGAGGTGTTACTTGCCTCCTCATTGATGACTGTGGCATTGCTTAGCGACCGCAGAGCGGAAGTAATCTTCCGCCCTAGATCTGCCAACACCATTGCTGCTGTTTATAATGGACAAATCACAAATAGTTCAATGTTTTCCTCATTCGCACTCGACTATTTTGCTTTCTGGCACAGCGCAGCCATGCACAAGCTGTCAGCTGTTTGCAGGAGCCAACAAAGCAGTCTGCACGCGGCGTTGCCACCTCTGGCGGTCTGGTTGAGCTTGTTGAATTGAACCCTAAGGGAAGTACCAAAAGAATCAACTACTTCAAATTTCGCTGCAGAGTAAAGTTTCAAATTTTTTTTTGAAAAGTAAGACACGTCATGTTTTGACCACGTAAGTTTCACCAGAGACTGAACGATGCACCTGGGAGGGCTGGGTTAAGGTCCGGACTACCGCCAAACGCGCTGTTGCCACGTTTCGTTCGTATCCCCCGTGAGGTGGTGTGAGGGAAAACTGGTAGAGAGGGTTTCCTATTGGATGTACCCTGGACGCCGGCCGGACCCAATCTGGCAACGCCGCACTTAACCCAGCCCACCCAGGTGCATCGATTCACATGGAACAATAACATAGAAACTGTTGTTTTGAATGATGATAAAATTCGACCCTCAGTGTATCTTTTACATTTAAAAAAAAACTTCTCTAAATGAAGTTTTCACATTTGAATAATTCCGGTTTTATTATACCTAGATATATTGTAGAAAGCTGATTTGGGATTGGGACGTATATATATGCCAGTCACATACCATAACCAGGTACAGCACAACAGGGCAAAGAATTTGAAGTTGGGATAATTTTAGAAATCTCTGTACATATTTATGTATCGCCTGGTGCATTCCATTTCCCTCTCACCTGTAATTTCTATTTTCTAGGATGCAGTACCTTGGACCCGTTAAAAAATGGCAGCCTGGTGGAGCAACCAAAGAGCATCTGCTGTGGTCTAAGGGAGACTTAACCCTGTAAATTTGTAAGTACCTTACGCAATTAATAAAACTAAACTTACTATCCTTTCCCGGCATCAGAAATTAAATTTTTTTGGCTACTTATCCCATGTGTTATTCTCTTACCCTTAAAAACAAAATCTATCATTCCCCCCCGCTTTGTTTTTTTTCAATTCACGCCTTAACTACTGGCAACCCCCCCTTTTGATGCAACTGCAATTAGTCATATCATTCGGGCCCTTTGTTTCATTATGACCTCTGGCTAGAAAACACACTTTTACTTTTGCTGTATTATTTTATAAATCTTTCTAAATAAAAGTAATCAATTCCAATTGTTATGTAACAACTGCCATTCGCTAGTTTTAGTTGCAGCTTTCAGGGGCGAGGATGGACAAAGCAAATCAGGTATCAGTTTCCTCTCAAACAACACGTGTGTGGAAAGAATGTTGGTTGGAAAACAAAACCCAGTATTTGATTTTGTATTGGCCTCAAATTTTTGTAGCTTTTTTGTAGGCTCTTGAAATAAGTAGAACCACTAAAATGGACTATCAGCTGTCAGACTAATTGCATTAGAGTAGCTAGATGACTTTTAATATTCTTTTCACTCTTTGATGGTGCAAGCGTCTTGATCATACTGTAACAAATTTTATTGATGTGTGGCTTCCATTCCAGAACTCTCAGAGGCTGAATTCCTCTGGGAAAGACACCTCAACATCTGCTCAAAGGTAGATTATTTTTTTTTAAAAAAATTTCAGCAATGCATGATTAGTCAATTTAATGTTGTTCTTTGTGGTTTCTTTCTTTTAGGACTCATACAGGGAAGCTGGAAACAGTTCATCAAAGCGCAAACGCTACCGGAGGAAGAAGAAAGTAAATCAGACCGTTGAGCAAGAAGAGCAGGTTGAAAGAAAAAGTGAAGATCACCCTCAAGCTCATTCAGCTGCTTCAGTTGCATCATCCTTCATTCCTGTCCAAGAGGAAAAAATTGTAGAGTCTTCTAAGGACCAAATGAGCTGTAGCATCACCAGCCCTGCAACTTCCTCCAAGCCATCAAATCAATCTAACAAAAAACGGAAATCTGGTGGTGCTAGTGAGATTGAAACAGTTGTGTCACCTGGTGCTCAGAGATCAACACTAAAGGAAGCTCCAATTTCTGTTCCGCAGATCATCAGCAACATCAGCAGTGCTTTAAACTCAGCTGAATCTGGAGTGTTCAGCTCTAAAGATTTAGAATTGATTTATTCTGCCAGCAATTTAGGCCCCATTTACTCTGCATCATCTTTTCCTTGTACTGTCACTTTAACCTCGAGCAGTTCAAGCAGTCAGCTGTCGTCTCAAAGAATTGAAAGTTCACATCTGTATGGTGGTAGCTCTTTCTCAACAACTTCTCCAATAGTTGCATCACAGCCAGTTGAGAAGATGAGTGCTCCACCGGTTGTACAAAAATCGGGAAGAGATTGAGGCCGAGTGGAAGGCAAGGAAAGCTGCTAAATCTGCAGCGAAAGGGAAGCCCAAGGGAAATGATGTGGAAAGTGTTCCAGTCAAACCTGCTAGCAAGACCCCAAATACAAGCATTAAGAAAGAAGCTGCTCCTAAAGTAGCTCCCGCTTCCTC